>WOFM01001557.1:0-13786 GCA_011428145.1 Ericerus pela | reverse complement strand
TCCACTTTTTATTGTGTGATACATCACCAAATATGGTTTTGAGGCGCGAGTCCGATTTGGTGTTCATTTCTCCATTTGACCCATTCTTCATCCCCAAATGTGCCCCAAAAAGGGGGCCAATTTTAGGTTTTCATATTTTATTGTGTGATACATCACCCAAATATTGTTTTTGAGGTGCCGAGTCATAATTTGGGTGATCATTTCTCCATTTGACCCATTCTTCATCCTCAAAGGGCCCCTAAAGGGGCTTAATATTGAGTTTTCACTTTTTATTGTGTGATACATCACAAAATATGATTTTAAGGCGCCCCAGACTGAATTTGGTGTCCTTTTCTCCATTGGACCTATTCTTCATCCTCAAATGGCCCCTAAATGGAGTTAATATTGAGTTTTCACATTTTATTGTGTGATACATCACAAAATATGGTTTGAGGCCACAAGTCCAAATTTTGTGTTCTTTTCTCCTTTGACCCATTCTCATCCCAATGGGCCCCTAAAGGGTCTTAAATTGAGTTTTTACATTTTATCGTGTATACATCACCAAATGTATTTTCTAAATTATTAAGTATATAAAACCAAAATTAGCATGAATACCTACTTAATATTTATAAACATATGACCAAAAAATTTGTTTTTTCTTTCTATTTAATTCACATAGAAGGTTTTTATGATAATATTTTTGATTTGGCAACTTAAATGGAAAAAACTGTCAATAGACATGATCATGGAAAAATTTACTGTACTTACAAAGTTTTTTAGTAACAACCAGAAAATACCAAAAAAAAATCTGTCTTACTGCAAAGTATGGGTTAAGTATAGTTCCTCAAAAGTACCAAGGTGTAACGTATAGTTTTCGTCTATTTTTGAGAAATAACGAACATATTCGTTCACTTATTTGCAAATACCAAAATGTAGATATTTATCAACAATTTCGTCCTATAACTCTTTATAAAACAAACCATCAAGTTATTCGTTTATTTTACATAGACAGATACCTGCGTATATTTAGACCTAGGTACCTGTCCTCGCGTAGTACTCGACGAGTCAGCACAACCTATAAAACAACACCCTACCTCACTTTACCTATCCGACACGTACGTTTTCAACCCGAACGAGTATATAATCCCTCGATTCAGTTGTATAGGTTGTTTCAGTTCAGTTTCTCCAACAGCTACTTCTAAGTACCTGGAACCTCTCTTGTAGAAGTCTCTGGTGAACAGATAGTCTTGCTTGTTGAATTGTGATTGAATATGTATTAATATTAACGTAGAAACATTACTGTGATGTACAGAATATTATTTATTAAAAGTGTAAACTCACTGTGTTTAAAATATTATTGAGTCTCAAACAAATGTTAAGGTCCACTATAGTTTGTGGATGACTGAATCTATTTTAGAAATATTACTACTTTGAAGTACGTGGTATTTCGTGTATGGTGTACTCCCCAAAGTGGTCGTAACTAGGTACAACAACCTCTTTTGGCCGTTACATTATTGGCGCCCAACTGGTCTGCTATTGCGAATCGAACTCTCGCTCTAGTACCTGCTCAACGGAATTGCTGAATTCAAGCTGCTGTTTCAACTCCTCTGGCTCGAAGTACTTTGCTCTAACTTTGAAAACTCTAGTCAAGTACTCAAAGAGAAACGCGTAAGGCGCGCTCTTGAGGAAAGGAAGTAGAGGTTAGCTGCGAGTGGAAAAGAACTAGTTGTGAAAAGAAACTCGAACTTCAAAAACACAAAGAACATTTATTATACAGAAAGAAAGGAATACAGGTATACAACGGTGAAGTTCGGCGAAGTGCGGCACGGATTCTTCAAGCTCCTGTGCAAACAAAAGAAGAAAACAAAGTAACAATTAATATTAATTATAATTCGCGTCCCTCCCTTAAATATAAGAAGTGTTAAATAATTATAAGTCGCGAAAAAATTTATTTTTATGAGTGAAACTTGGGAAAACTTATCCGAACCCAATACTACTAAAACTAATTTAAATTGGCTAATCGATGCTAAAAATTTTGAATTAATTAATGTATGTCAAAATTTGAATATCGAAGTCGATAAAAAATATTTTTCTCGAATAAAAACCCAAGAGGATATCCTATTAAAAATTAAATCCAGTAAGGAAATACAAAAATTATTAACCCCTGAAAAATAAAAATAATTTTACAAACAACACGAAAAACTCGTGAACAAATTCCCGAATTAGAAAATCCTATAATAAGAAAATATTTTAATCCTCCTACTACTTCAACCCACTTTTGGAAAATTTGGATAATCCCACACCATTTCCAAGAGTTAAAACTGCTATTAATCTGGTAGATATTACTGAGTGTTTAGAAAAATCTGACGAAGATTTTCTCAGCCCAGAAATTGAAACTAGACTTTTAGAAAATTTAATTCCCCCTTAGAAAATAAAATGTCAGGAAAGGCTGCAGTAAATATCAGACCTTCCTTATATGGACACACCCCAACGGAAGATATCGTATCATTTTTAAACGGATTTGAAAATGAGGCGGAATCTTTCAATTGGGATGCAAATATGAAATTTAAAAAAATTAAAATCGCATTTTCAGGTGCCGAAACAAATATTTGAAGATAGAATTCAAACAATCCCGAATGTAATAATTGGCAAAAACAAAACAAAAAATTTGGAAGTCTTTACGAGGACTAAACCCCAACGCGAAATATTATACGAAAGAAATTACAATGGTGAAGCTGATTTCTCTGCATATATTATGTTCGTGAAAGAATTCTAAAACAAATTGAACCCTGATATTACGGAAGAAAAAATTATCGAAAAAATTATGCCAATCTCCCCGAAAAAGAAAGAGTATTTTTAATAAAAAAAGAACCTAAACAATTCAGGACTTGATAAAGCTTTCTCTAAATATCTCGAATTTAAAGATAAAGCAGTCGGACATATAGATCCCCTTTTACGTAAAAAATTGATCAATTAAAAAAACGATAGAAGAAGTAAAATCCGGGAAAACAGAAAAGAAGATCGAAAAAAATATAACTGCTAGATCATCCGACCCGATCTGGAAAGCTGAAATGGAGAAAATGAGCGCTGCAATAGCGAACATTTCAAAATTTCAGGAATCCAGAAAAATAATAAAAATCCCAAAACAAAAATAATAACAATGACAAAAAATAATAATAATAATAATAATAGATAATAATAATAATAATCAAAATCCAAAACCAAAACCAAACCAGAATCAAAATAGGAATAATAATAATAATTATAATAATAATAATAAATGGTAATGGTAATTGAACCAGAATCAAAACTGGAACCAAAATAACCAAAACAGAAATTGGAATAATAATCAAAATTTTAATCCTAATATAAAGGAAGAAATTTTAATCCAAATTTCCGGAGAAATAATTTCCCGGAAATAATAATGGATATTATCCAATCGGATTCCAAATTGGAACCAATGGCCCTCCCAAATTGGAATAATGCTCCAGCATGGTCTGGAATGTCATTCAATACTCCCCAAAATATCCCCTATGTGGCTGCTAATACTCAAATGATTGCCCCTCCGGCACCATTAATGGCAGCTCCACAACAAAAATTATCTCCCAACATCAAACCCCCATGCTTGCCAGAATAGTTGCTCAAAAAACTAAGTGTCCCCCTTACAGGTGATCTGTCAGCTGTAAGGGATGTCGAGAACAAAGAGTCGAAACTAGTTAACAATGTGAGTAAGGAGAAGTTTCAAAGCAAAGGGTACTGCAGAACCCAATGTAAATTTCATCTTCCATTTGCCATTTATGGTAAACAAATACTTAGCTTAGTCGATCCAGGTTCAGAACAGACACTTATTGATGAAAAAGTTTTAAAGAAAGTCAATTTTACGGAACCAATTCTACCAACAAAAGTAAGATTTCGTGGTGCGGATAGTCAACCTCTTGAGGTCATAGGAGTAACCAATGTGATTTTTTCCATTGATCATTGTATTTACCCACATCCCACTTACGTTGTTCGAAATTTAGTAGAACCGGTCATACTGGGTTACGACTTTTTATCAACCCATAAAGCCAAAATGGACTTTTCGAAAAACAAATTCACTCTGCCGTGTGGTGATGAAGAGCGATGTTTTGACATGCCTGAATGTCACAATTTCCCTATGAAAAGGAAAATAAGTTAGGTTATATTAAGCCCTTTAAATATTATGCTCCCCAAACTTTTAAAATAGAGGCAAATTCGGTGCTAATTTTAGCAACATTGCCTGAACACCTGGAGTTTCTGTGTGAAACATCCATGGAAGAAAAAAATAATTTCTTTGTAATCGTATCAGAAGACACGATAGCGGCTGTTAATCATAATAACAGACCCCACGTGATCTACAAAGGCGAATACTTAGGAAAATTTGAATTAAGTAGTGCAGTAGAAATTGATTCCTGCCAAATAGAAAAAATAAAAGAAAATACTATTTTTAAGGATAATCGAGGAAATCCCATCCCGATTAATCCAAAATTGTCGCTTGAACAAAAAATAAAAATGTACGAAATAATTAATGAATATAATAATATTTTTACGGGAAAAAACAGATGAAGTTTCCATTTGTAAGGTACCCGAACAAGTTGTCCGAGTAGACGACGAAACCCCACTGCGGTGTAGAAATTTTAAATTCTCACACGCAGAACATGAGGCCCTACACAAACTGGTCGATGACCTAGTAAAAGTAGGTGTCCTAAAAAAACAAAAATCGAAATTTGAATCGCCAATATTTGTAAAAAAAAACCAGACGGAGTCTATCGAGTATTAGTAGACTACCGAAGAATGAATCAAAGAATTATTATGGATAATAATCGTGTCCAACAATTGATATTATTTGGCCATATTTAAGAAATAAAAAATGGTTTACGACAATTGATTTAAACAGTGGATATTTACAGATTCCTCTCACGGAAGAATCTAAACAATACACTGGAATAAATGTGGATGGAATTGGATATGTATTCAATTCCACTCCAATAGGTTTAAGTATATCCCCGTCCATCTTCCAAACTATCATGGATGACATATCCATGATATATTCTGGAAAAAAATGGTATGTTATTTGGACGACATTTGTATTTTCGGAGAAACTTTCGAAGAGTGTCTTGAAAATACAAGGGAAGTATTAAAAAGATTAAATAAAGTAAATTTAAAAATAAAAACAAAAAAATGCCAATTTGCAATGAACGAAATCGAAATATTAGGACATACGGTCCGATATAACGAATTACGTCCATTAAATAAAAAATATAGAGGCAATAAAAAATTTAAATCCCCTAATACGTTAAAACAATTACGATCATTTTTAGGATCAATAAATTATCATAGGAAATTAATTCCTAATTTAGCTAAAATTACTGCTCCTCTTACTGATTTACTAAGAGGTACAGATAGCAAATCAAATGCAAAAATAAAATTAAATCAAGAACATCTTGAAATATTTGAAAAATTAAAAGAAATTATGATTTCCAAACCTGTATTAGCAATATACGATCCAAAATTGGAAACCTGTGTAGAAGTTGATGCTTCGAAAATCGCATTAGGTGCAGTGCTGCTGCAAACTAATCCTGTTACGAAGCATAAACATCCAGTTGGATATTTCTCTGAGAGAGTCCAACCTGCCCAGTCAAAATTGTGTTCATTTGACTTGAAATGTTAGCTATTACGAATGCATTAGCTCATTTCCGTGGATACTTACTTGCATTACGCTTGTAGTATACACGGACCATAAACCTCTGATTTATCATCAGAAATTTAATACTCCAAGTCCAAGATTAATCCGATTAATATCAAAATTAAACGAATATAGTTTCCAAATTAAACATATCGCCGGAAAAAATAATTGTATGGCTGATATGTTATCTCGTCCGCATGATGAACCGACGAAATCACATTTGAAAAAGGTGAATTTTTAGTAGATAAAAAATATGCTCTTCAGGACGAAGAAAAAATGTGAATACTGTGTGTAGAATTCACAATGACAATTCTGTCCCATTAAACCCTGTATTCTTTCAGAATCAAAATGCGTGGTACTACCCAAGTACAACGTCCCAAACATATTATTTTCCCCCTTCCCTTGCATCAACCTTCCCATATTATCCCGTGGTACAAACCACAATCCCACAGAATGAGTTAAATCATTCTGAAAATTGTCCCAACAAAACTACTAACGTAGTTACAAGATCTGCTCTTAAAGAGGCAAACCTCGATAATCAGATCATCCCAACCCCTCCTGTGACCCCAGTTGTCACACAAATGTCAATCCCGACATCACATTACCTCCCCAATCAGAAGGTCAAACTTCTGAATCCCCCCAAAAATTGAATTGCCCGAAAATTTAAAAACAATGCAGGAAAATGACCCGCATTGGAAAATGTCATTTCATTATTAAATTATAACGAAATAAAAAAAGATAAAAATAAAATACGAAAATTGAATCGTACTATACAATTATATTTTCTTGACAAAAATAATGTATTAAAGAAATTACCTAACCCAACCTCATCGTATGATGAAGCGGTTACAGTAATTCCCGAAAAATAATTCCAGTAGTTCTAAAAAACTACATGACGATCCGTTGTATGGAGGTCATTTCGGAATTAAAAAAACAAAAAACAAAATAAAAAACCAGTTTTTCTTTAAAAACATGGTACAAAAAATTACAGAATATGTATTATCGTGTCATGAGTGTCAAATGGCACAAAATTCCCCGAAGAGGCTGGCTACCTCAACATATTGAAATCGAAAACCCTAAAACCATTTTCACATTTAGAGATCGATTTATCATCGAAAATTTAATACCGAGTATGAACACTCGTACGTGCTTGTCGGTGTAGACAAAAGCACAAATTTCTGCACCATACGTCCAACAAAAAACCCAAATGCTCAATGCGTAATTGAGTATTTAAAGTTTATTTGTTACACGTATGGCACCCCAGGAAAAATTTCTTGCGATAACGGAGGTCATTTTGCAAATGAAACCGTCCATAAATTCTGCGAAGAGAATAATATTAAAATTATTTACTCCTCGTTTTATTCCCCCCAATCGCAAGGACTCGTTGAAAAATCAACGGTAGTAATAAAAAAATCATTATCAAAATACGACCATTCAAACGAAAAAGAATGGATCGAAACAATTAATAAAATTATTTTCGCATACAATATAAGCCCAATCGAACACTTAAATAATAAATCTCCATTCTACTTACTTCATGGATTTAATCCAGAAGTACATTTACCAGAAATACCAGAAAATAATAATAATAAAACAACTCGTGAAGAAGAAATTGAAAATCTCCTTCAGACGAGAGAAAAAAAACGCCGAGCTTAGCAAAGAAAGCATCGGAAAAAAACGCGAAACACTATAACGCACACCACAAGATCATTGACTTCAAACCTAATGACCTTGTTTTGCTGCGTCAATCAAAAAACGTCGCAAAAAATAAAATGAAATATACCGGACCATTTAAAATTGTTAGAAAGGTCACGGATTTAAATTATGCAATTCGTATTAAAACAGACGATAAAACTGCATACGACGAAACAGTTCACATACGACGATTAATTCCGTATAAATCTCGTAATATCGACGAATTAAGAAACGAAATAAAACAGAGAAATAGACGAAAACATCGAAATCCCATCCCAACCCAAATCATACCTAAACCAAGGGGTCGCCTCGGAAAAAACCAAATAACTGTGTGTAAAGTATATTACCCGTAGTCAGATTGGTTTTTTCAATCACGATACCTCCCTTCCCCCCACTTTATTTGACTTTATCGTAAAAAAAAAAATTTTTTTCTCTCCTCAGCTGCGCATCAAGATAACTTTGAAAAAATTTTTTTTGGAAAAAAAAGCTAAAATTAGAAAAAATGTTAAATAACTTACCGATGGCCCAGGTGTCGGCATAACCCTCGAGGAACTCTGCTAGATGTTCTCCGCTGGTGGTACTGCTACTCGATGAGGAAGAGGGGCTCTCACGCTGATCTCCTTCGGAATCGACGGTGGAAGCACTATCCTCAATTGAAGGTGTGTCCCACAGGAATGAATATACTGTGGGACCACTAAGCAGCCATCCCCCACGGAGCGACATTGCACGATTCCCCTCGACGGCGTCATAGTGTCGAACCATGTGAAATCCGGTGACAGAGACCGAAACATCTAGGCGAGGTTTGTAGTGCCGGTTCAAGAACCGAGCAGGTACTGACCCCACTTGAACCAATGAGGAAATCAGTAAGGTAAATCCGGTCGACATGGATGTACTCGACCGTGACCTCTGTGTTGGTTTGCTGCGAAACGCAGAGCAACCCAACCAATAGTCCGGAGAGTATCCCCAGGCCGACCACCCCCTGGGTATCAAGATTTCCACGAAACTCAAGCTTTATCCCGAGTACCCAAACTCGACCATCATGGCCCGAGGATAGATTACTCGGAGGGAAAACAGTAGTTGCTTCGTGAAATCCTCACACCGGGGACAACAGACAAACCTTACTGAGTGACACCAGTAGTTCAGGTCCTCCGAAATGTTCTCCTCTGGAACCCGATGTGGCTCGAACTCAGCCAGAAAGGCACTCCTGTCCGACTCACCAGAAACACGATAAAAAGGGAGAACAATCGATGAAGCATGTAGAACAGACGTGGCTCGCAGGGACAATCCTGGAACGGGTGGATCTTATTGAGAACCTGATTCCCAATGAACCAGGTCTCGTTGGCATCCACCTTACCTGAGAACTAAACATGCGGTCATTAAGGTATACGATCGACATTTTGGAAGACGAAAAAGTAACACGGCGGGAAAAAATTTTTTTTATTACCGAACTACACAAGTCACTGGCACTTCACTAAAACTTAGAAAAATTCGGAAAAAAAAATCTACTCAAAAATTGGAAAAATATAAAAAACATACGAAAAATTGGAAAAAAATTATAACACGTAAAATAGCGTAAATAACTAAGGCAAAGAACGAATACTGACGAAAGAAATAAAATTAGTAATTTTATATTAACAATTTGACCGAGATTCATAATTCGGATATCGGAAAAATTGTCTCCCCCCTTCACCCCAACCTACGAAAATCAAAAACAATCAGTAAATATGCATAAGCAATTTTCTCGTAAATAACTTGGACGTTGCATTCTATCTGTTTCAGAAAATGTATACGAATCTACTTTTCTATTTCGCAATAATTATTTCTTCGACTAGTATTGCGCAAAGAACATCGTCTGACCCATATAGGATTACGACGGCGTCAACTGGCGCTTATTTTCAAGAAATAAGCAATATTTTCGTATATTCTAAATCTGCCCCAATAATTTACTCCATTAAGCTAGACTTGCATGATCAGCAGATAAATTATTAGAACAAACTTTCAAACACCGGTTGTGCAATGAAACAACCTGGAAAAATTGCAAATATGCAGAAATGGCAAAACGATTAAAAAATACCATAAAAAATCTGAAAGAACAAAACATCGCGATGATACAAGATTTCTATTCGACACCATCGTCTATTCGAAGCAAACGAAGCGTATTCACCCCGATCAGATCCTTCTTCGGAGACGCGCTACGATTTTGCTGTCGAGTATTAAACTTTAGAGATGGACGAAACTTCTTGGCGAATGAATCTCGTTGAAAGAAGAATACGATATTATAAAAAATCAGCTACTTATAGAGCATGCAGCTTTAGTAAATACGTCTACTAATCTGCATAGCTTCATTGACCATACAAATAATTTTATGACAAGATTATCTCGCATACAAATTCTTTTATGGAAATTCACTAGAAGAACACGAACTTCTAATATCCCTAAACTATATACAAGGATTCTATGATAACTATCTAATAAACACGTTAAGACTATCAAACATCCTAACGTCGTGTAAATCTCATATGATCCCATCTTCAATTATCTCAAAGGAAATATTAGAAAAAGATTTAGTAAAACTTTCGAAAATTACAAAAAACCTAGGCCTCGACTTAGCAATACCCATTAAGGACATTCAAAACTATTATCATGCTGAACTTGTAAACTGTAATTTCTTTAAAAATACGCTTAGAATTAGAAATTAAAATTCCCCTAAAACAATTAGATTCAAAATATGAAATTTACGACTTTATTCCGCTCACATTCAAAAGTCATTCTAATGAATTGTGTAGCTGGGATCAAGAACCATCTTTGATTATCCATGAAATCAGAACAAACTCTGTCCGTTATATTAGTGGAACCAACCTCATTACTGTAACTCAGATAAACCATTATGCTTCCTTCCTTCTAATAGAGGAAGTGATAAATTATCTTCATGTGCAAAGAATCTTTTCTTTCAGGACCTAAACCAAAACCTATTACAATCCTGCTCATTTAAATGCAATCCTAATAATAATCAAACATTGGTGCACCCTATTGGGCACACCAAGTTTGCTATTGTAAATTTTAACTCTCTCGTAGCAACTAATTCCATTACGAAAAAATCTGAAAAATTGAAAATAAACAATGATTCCCCTGGAACCTTCATTCTGGACGTACCTTGTCACATCCAAATTGAAGATGTTGATAAAAATAATAGAAATACAGTAATCATTCCCACAGAAATCCCTTGTCTCTCTGAATCATTAGAAGAGACTATTAAAATCGAAAATCACTTACCACTCTTGTGGACATATTTTTCTGATTCTATAGAACCTTTTGATCTTGCCATAGATCTGGCAACGACAAAGGTCTATAACCCAAATTGGAAAAACTTTGTTCCTCACACTGTTCCCATGAACAATCTGGAGAACAAAATTAAATCCATCAAACTTCGTATACCCGATCAAAATTTCAATGATTATATAACTTTATTAATGAAATGTTCCTAATATGGTTAAGTGCAATCTCACTTATTTTAATAATTATTATAGTATATTAAAATTAACCTGCCACCAAAACTGTGTGAACCTAATGAAAAGCACAGCATTGTAAAAATTACGCAAAATAATACGATATACTAATCATTCATATATATACGTAAGAAAAATTTGTTACTCATAATTAATATTCGTAAAAATGTTATTCTAAGTATATATACTCATACTCACATTATATGACGTAATTTTAACTATGCAGAATTATCTGGACATATGTATGTGTTGGATAGACTTTGGAAAATTTTTTTTTCCCTATTTTTTTTGTTCCCCCGGAGAATTGTGTAACGTATATTTTCGTCTATTTTGAGAAATAACGAACATATTCGTTCACTTATTTTCAAATACCAAAAATGTAGATATTTATCAACAATTATCGTCCTATAACTCTTTATAAACAACCATCAAGTTATTCGTATTTAATTTTACATATACAGATATACCTTCTGTATATTTATGACCTAGTTGTACCTGTCCCTCGAGTACTCGACGAGTCAGCACAACCCTATAATAACAACACCCTACCTCACTTTACCTATCCGACACGTACGTTTTCATACCCTGAACGAGTATATAATCCCTCGATTCAGTTGTATAGTTGTTCAGTTTAGTTCAGTTCTCCAACAGCTACTTCTAAGTACCTGGAACCTCTCTTGTAGAAGTCTCTGGTGAACAGATAGTCTTGCTTGTTGAATTGTGATTGAATATGTATTAATATTAACGTAGAAACATTAACTGTGATGTACAGAATATTATTTATTAAAAGTGTAAACTCACTCATGTGTTTAAAATATTATTGAGTCTCAAACAAATGTTAAGGTCCACTATAGTTTGTGGATGACTAATCTGAATCTATTTTAGAAATATTACTACTTTGAAGTACGTGGTATTTCGTGTATGGTGTACTCCCGAAAGTGGTCGTAACTAGGTACAACACTACCTCTTTTGGCCGTTACACAAGGTAAAAATTTGGTACAAACTGTCATAAAAATTGTAATAAAATTTAACTCCTATTTAAAATGGAAGGCTTGAATTTTCTTGACCCTACTGAAAATTTTGTTATAAATGACTATTATTTAGGCTACAGCAGAAATGAGTGATTGTTATTAGTTGCTTGAAATTGCAACTTTAAAATTTCAAAAAAGAAAGTTGGCACAAATAAGCACAATTTAAGATAAAATAATTGGAAAAGTTTCAGCTCAAAATTCCGAAAGGGGGGGGGGGCCAAGACAAAACCTTTCTCACCTCTTATTTCAGTTAATAATTTGAGCACAAATTATAAAATGGTTGGCATAAATCAGCACAAATTGAGCACATCAGTTTGCAAAATTTCAAGTCAAAATTTGAAGTTGGTAGCCCCACCCAAATTTGTTTTGCAATAACTAAAGATTTGAATGTACAGGAATTATAAGCTTGTTGGCACAATTAAGCTCAAATCAAAAAAGAGTAGTGGGCAAAGTTTTGTATAAAATTCAAAAAAGAGGTGGCTGAGAAGAAATCTTTCATCCTCCCTATCTGAGTTGGGAAGTGAGCACAAATTTTATAATGGTTGGCACAAATTGGCACAAATTGAGCACAATTAGTATGCCAAGTTTTGAGTCAAAATTCAAAATGGGTGGGGCTAGCATTTTCCCAGCCCAACCACAAACTTTTTTTATATATTAGAAGGGGGTGATAACAAATTCCAAAATTGGTAGCAAAATTTAGCACTATTTGAATTCAGTTGGTATGAAAAATTTTGGGTCAAAATTCAAAATGGGGGGGCTGGCTGAGGGGAGACATAAAACCACAAATATTTTTGAAAGGAATGAGTATAAAAATTTTTAATTTGCAACACAAATTAGCACCAAATTAAGCACAATTAGCATGCAAAGTTTCAACTCAAAATTCCAAATGGGGGGGCTGACACATAAATTTCTGAGGCCCCTATATTTGAAAATAAATGAGCACAAATTCTAAAATTAACGGCACAAATTAGCACAAATGAAGCACAATTAGCATACAAAGTTTAGAGTCAAAATTTGAAATGGGGCAGGCTAGCATTTCTCCAGACCCACCCAGACTTTTTTGTTTACATCTAAGGAAGGGGGTGAGCACAAATTCTAAAATTGATGGCACATAGCACAAACTGTGCACAATGAGGCCAAAAATTTTCAGGTCAAAATTTGGAATGGGGGGCCGGAGAAATGGACCTCTTGCAAAAGGGGTGTCAAAATTAACCTCGTGAAAAGGTCAGGGGTGGAGATGATGAAAATTTTCTGTTTCATGACAAAAAAAACTAACGACACAGTTTTACTATTTTCACCTAATTTTTTTTACGTACCCTAAAGGTAGGTACCATATAATTTACAAGCCCTGAAACGCCTCTGCACGGTGCTTGGGCTTGTGCCAGCCGTGTATTTTTTTTAGTATACCCCTATAATGGGTAATACTGTCGTTGTTTCGTTGTTTCGGAGGAATCATACTAATTTATTTTTTTTGTCGTGTCTGTGTGTGGTTGTGTTGGTATAGTGGCACACGAGCATCGAATATGAGAGAATAATCGGCAAAATAATTTTATGAAATAATTTTAACGTATGGATTAACGGCTTGTACATTTATTATTGATATTGATTAAATTTTCAGGACAGGTAGTTCATCATACAAGACTAAGATCTGCAAAGAGTTTGGTGACAATTGGTTCGGTAGTGCCCGAGAAATCTGAAAAAGAAAAAATTCCTAAAAAGTTCTTTTTTCCAGTTTTCGTGAAAACAGTAGAAATTGGGCTGAAATTTTTGCGATAAATTTTCCTCGTATAGTTGCAAATTTACTCCAGGTTTGGTGTCTATTCATTCGGTAGTTTCCAAGAAAATTATAAAACAAAAATTGCTGGTAAAAATGT
>WOFM01001554.1:0-16129 GCA_011428145.1 Ericerus pela | reverse complement strand
TTTTCTCAAGCCCTATGCGCCAATTTAGGATCAATTTTATTTTTAAATTTTGATTTTGCTTTGGTACCATTCTGTTTCCTTACTTCCACAGGTATGTGTCTGTAAGTTAATGCACCAAAGACTTTTAAATTTTTTAGGTTTGGTTTTATTCCATAAAATAGTTGTTAGGGTGTTTTATATCCCTCATTTGCTTTGGTTGGTGATCTATTAATAAATTAAGCTGAGGTCACCACAGCATAAGACCAATATTTTATATCAAGCTTGGCGTCAATTAGCATGGCTCGTACTCTCCTCATTAAAGTTTGATTTTGCCTTTCGGCAACACCATTTAATTCAGGTGAGTACGGTACCACATAATCCATTGTTATTCCAACCTCATTACAATAATTAATAATTTTAGCATCTGTGTATTCCCTCGCATTATCACATCTAATTGTCCCTATGGGGTAGTATGGAAATTTATTTTTCATGGATACTATAATATTCTTAAATTCATTTGTTACTTGGCTATTGTTAGCTATGGGCATAACAAAAGTATATTTAGAGTAGTGATCTATGAAAGTTAAGATATATCTTTGATTGGCTACTGAAGGTGTAAAGGGACCCATAATATCAGAGGACGCTATTTCCAATTTCCTTCTAGGTTAAGCCCTAATTCCATTGTGACCTAATCTTGAATTATTCGCAATACCGCATATTTGACAATTTTGAAAGTCTTCATCCTAAAATTTAGATTTTTGGGAATGCCAATTGCTAAAGTTTTTAATTTTTGAATATATCTGGCATTTAAATGCCCAAGTCTCCTATGTATTAATGTTTTTCTATAAATATTATTATTTATTGCTATTTTATTATTATCTTTTTCTTTTTTATCATCATTTATTGGTATTTCTACATTTTCACCCCCCTGAGGTGGTTCATTACTATTATCATCATCCTGAATCTCCAATTCTACAGTGAAATCTTCCCATTCATCATCTTCATTTTGAGTGACTGGAGCACATATTAAATTTTGATCGTCCTCATTAATATCATTTATTATTAAATTATTATCGTGAGTTTTATTTTTATCATCTTTATTTTCAATATTATAATATATATAAAAAATTCCTTCCTCTTTTTTGGCAGTCATTATTATTTCTGCATTTTCTATAAAATAAATGTTAGCAATATCCTTTTGCTGATCAATATTAATTATTCCAGTGTTCGTGATTTTAATTGCTGAGATGATATCTAGATTTAGATCTGGCACATAATGAACATCATTCAACTCTATTAATGACTGAATTTTCTTTAGATTTTTAACTTTAATTACCAATCTCCCTGTATGGGTTGCATATAAAAATGTATTTTTACCTGCACATTGCAATTTAACTGGGATCACAAATTTTTTTACATCTATCAATTTATTCAAATAGGATGTTAGATGTACCTCCGCAGCCCCATCCAAAATTGCTTTATTGTTTAATACTGTGTAGTTAATCTCATTATCATTTTTTTTTATTAATTAATTCATTTAGCAGCCATTCATTATTATCATGATTAAATTTTTTAATCATGCAGGACATTTTTACCTGCAGTTCTACATTTTCTTTTTTATTGGTATTGGGTTGATTTACATTTGTTTTTTGGGGATAATTTCCCTGATTATTATTCGTATTTTCATTATTGCTATTGGATTGCGTATTATTATTACAACAATTTTGTGCTATGTGTCCAAATTGCCCACACTTATAGCATATTGTACCATTTTGGTTATAATTCCTATTATTCCCTCGATAATTATTGCCTCTATAGTTTCCATTTCCTCTATAATTGCCATTGCTATTATTTCCGTTATTATTATTATTTTGGTTTTGATTCATTTCATTACCAGTACCATTATTATAGCCACCATTATTATTGTTACGATTCCCATTTCTATATCCATTATTATTATTATTACCCCTATAATTGTTTCTACATCTATAATTACTATTTCTACCTCTATAATTATTTTGATTATTATTATTATTGTATCTAAAATTATTGTTTTGCGAATTGTGATTGACATTTTTTTTTTTCATTGTCTGATCACAAAATTTTTGATCAGAATCCTCCCTTAAAATTCTTTTAAAATTGTCTCTAATTTTTTTCATTCGTGGGTAAATTTTCAAATTGCATCTTGGCTAGGGCTTGCTCATAACATAGAGCTAATTGCAACTTTTTCAACTCTTTGGTTTCAGTAACCTCTTTCCCATTATCACGTACATCGGTGACTAATTCATCCCATTTTTTTTAAAAAACCTCTCATGTTGCCTACTGGTTGGAATCTGAATTCCATCCATTTGGCCTTTACCATATTTGCAGTGACTGATGTTTTCATTCCATAAATATTATCCAGTTTTTCAAGCATCATTATTGCAGTATTGCAATCCCTTATTTGTTTTGTGATATCATTCGAAACTCTTTCAAGTACAAATGCTTTTGCATTGTCTTGCATCTTACAATAATTTATCATATTCCTGTCAGGTCTAAAATTTAGATCATCTATATGATTAATATATGATATCAAAAATTCATGCTCCCTAAAGATATCATAATAACCAGCTCCCCTGATTGCCGAAATAATCATTCTGCGCCAGTCTAGGTAATATTTCCCATTAAATACTTTTCCTAAGGTTGCCTGTATGGGTTTGATTTCGTTGGGGGATGACATTTTTTCCTCGATTTTTCAAAAACCTAACACACTATTTTCTCTATTAACAATAGCTATATATTTTTTATTTTCAATTAATCCTCTTTCAATTTTGTTAATTAGATCCTTTTCTGTTTTGTACGTTTTTCAATGTCTTTTTCGTTATTCTTATTTTTGATTATCTCAATATTCTCCAGTTTTTTATTATTTCATTAATTAATTATTATTAAAAAATCTATTCATAAACTTATTTTTCAAAGATTTCACCAGTATAATATTTATAAAATGGCAAATTATACATTTCTAACTTCACATCTATCATTTTTTTACCTTCAAACTTTTTTATTAATTCTACTAATTCCTCTTTCTCTATTCTGTATTCACCAATTTTTCCTTCTGACAAATCAATTAAGGGGGACATATATTATTATTGGGCTATAAAAATTATTATCTTCAATTCAAACACAATAGTTTTTACACAAGAAAAATAATTATGCTACAACATATATTACCTTTACGCAGTTTGTCGATTTCTGTTGTGACGAGAAAAATTTCTGCTTCTGGAAAATTCGCTGATGCGCCATTGTACTTCCTGCTTGAATTTGGATTGGGTTGGCCAAAAAAAAATGGTCTTCGATGAGTGGACTGCTGTTGAATCC
Organism: Ericerus pela; assembly: GCA_011428145.1. Taxonomy (NCBI): domain Eukaryota; kingdom Metazoa; phylum Arthropoda; class Insecta; order Hemiptera; family Coccidae; genus Ericerus; species Ericerus pela. Next base: position 12,793 of record WOFM01001554.1, on the reverse strand, counting down.
TCGACGATGGGAGCAGGTTTCCTCTGGTTGTTCTCAGGATCTTTTTGGCGGTCCTTTCTGGATTGGGCATTCGATGACTTCCAGGATTGGCCTTATTAAGTCCGGAACATTCAGCTTCAATTTTTGATTTAATTTAAATTTTTTGAAATTAATAAAATTAAAATTCGAGTTTTAATTCTCGAAAAACACGATAACTATTTTGTGTATTATTCACCAAAAAACATGAAAAAATTTTCGTACAACAGTAAATAAATTCAAAAAAAATATTAAGTCTGCATTTATTTCAAAATTTTTCAAGTCTCTCCTCAAAGTTCTACTGCAGCGATGTCTAACATGGTGTGTGGTGTGCAGAACGAGGATCGAAAGAACTTGATACTTTATTTAATTACGAAATTTATTAGCAGACTGAAATATATTTCACAACTAAAATATGAAATGGTGAAGCACAGCATTATCGGTTATCGAAAGGTAGGGGAAGTAATTTGTAAGTGGAATGAACGTATGACATATATATATATAGAATTGTGATGATGATGATGAAGGAGATGAGGTGGGATTTCTGATACAACACAGTTCAACCTCAAATTTCAGCAATATTTTACTGTTTTACGAATCCTTATCATACCCAACCCGACTAACTTCATCTTACATCTTCTAACGTCATTCTTATCACAAATAGCAGTACATGTTAATTCTGTATAGTCAAAGATATAATATGAGTTCAGTGTTGCCAGATAGTGTACAAGATGTATGAGAATTACATGGATTCCATCCAACACCCCACTGAACTCTTATAAATCAAGTTATAATTGGTAACCTTTGACTATATACATACTGGACTGCTAATACTGATAAGAATAACACAGAGTCTAATGAACAACCGGTGAAATTGAGTCAGACACCCATATCCCCGTTCAAAATGTTAGTTTACTGGTTTGCTGTTTAAAAACATAGAGCTACCTGATCCGCATTTAACCAAATTAATTACAAATTTCTATGTAAAAATTAGAATTAGACATATTTCGTAAGTAGATAAAAACATTCGTCATACAGCAACAAAAAAGATTATTTTTATGCATCAATAAATAAAATTTTAAATTGATTTAACTAAAATTTTTGAACTTCTGAGTTTTATAAAACTACAACATTACCGATTTAATTCGTAATTAAAAGCAATAATTGTGGTAACAAAAGACCTAGTCAAAGGAAAAGACAATAAGTATTAATAAATTTGATAATGAACTAACATTTTGAACAGGGATACGCCTGTTTGTTTTGAACACAGCTTTTTATCAGTATTAGCAGTCCAGTATGTATATAGTCAAAGTTGGTAACTAAAAGAATTTGTGATTTCAAATGTTGTGAGAAAATTGGAGCAGCCAACGGATCAAACTACACGAAAATACGACGATGAAACCTAAACTAACGAAGACACTGAGCAAAGACTAGATACACACATTACAAACACATAAATAAGAAACTAAATATTCACTAATTCACGAATTTTATTCCACATAATAACAGCGGACATGTTAAATCACTGACGGTTGATGAGCGACGAGAAGGCATACAAAACACATAATCACAGTTGAGTTACAAACACAAAAATCACAGATTACAAATAATAACAAAACAGTGTTGCCACAACATGTGATGTGCGAGAATAATAAGTCGACGTATAATATAATTTGATATTATTCTCACAAATGTATTTATATATAAAAAATGACTAATATTAATTAGAAAATGTCATATAAAAGGAAAGTACAATTCAGTCGTTTAAATTAATTATTATATTATATATTCTAAATTTAAAGTCAAGAATGTCAGTTATCTGATATTCTGATGGTATAGATTTAACGATTTTAAATATTTATTTAATTTTGTATTGTTATGAATTGTGAATTAACTTAGAGAGCGTATTTATGGTAATATTATTAAGAAATAGCAAATATGTTTGAAGTTTCAAGGATTTGTTTAACTAAATATCGAAATTTTGATTTTTCCAGTGCTTTTGTTAATAGGTCTGCTAATTGGTTTAGTGAGTTTACTGTTTTGAATTCTATAATTTTGTTTTCAAATTCTTCTAAAATTTTATAGCATTTTATCATTAGTGCTCTAGCACATTTTTGTGTACCACCTGAACAAATTCTTTGTGTAGAGATATTATCCTCATTTGTTTGTATTGGTGTAATTTGTTGATATATTTCCTTCATACGTAACCAAATTATTTTTAAGTCATCTAATGAGTCATATATGGCTATGATTTCAACAGCTGTTGAAGAGCTTGCCATAATTGATTGTCTATGAACAGACTAGTTTATGAGATCACTATTACAGAATGAAGGTGTGAAAATGATGGCAAATTATATTATACGTCAGCTCATTATTCTCACATTATAATTGTTGTAGTAACACTGACTCGATACATTTTGTAATCTGTGATTTTTATATTTGTAACACAACTGTGATAGTATATTTTTGTGAACCTCTTGTCACTTATGAAATGTTGATGAATTAACATCTCCTCCATCTTAAATTGCAAATACATTTTTGTGAAGTGAATATTTTGTGTTCTTATTTATGTGTTTGTAAATAGTGTTTCTAGTCTTCGTCTAATGTCTTCGTTCAGTTAAAATCATTCGTCAATATTTATCGTCATTTGGTCCGTTGAAACTTCAATTTTCTTCACAGGTTATGGGCCCAATCACATGGTTATCAACGTGGCCGCTATTGTCATAGTTCAGCAATGGTGTGCTATTAAATCCTGATTGCTTCATCCAAGTAGTTACCATGTTTGTTAATTTATTTTTTGCTGTTTAATATATTCACCTCTTGTCATTCCTGTGATTTCGATTGTCTTGATTCATTGGTCGACGTATCTGAGAGTTGCTAAAAACAGCTGTCTGCTGTGCAACTGATTGTCTGTTCCTGTTATCAAAATGGATGTCAAGAAAGTGAACTGCATCAAAAATTTTAGAACATGGAAGTTTTGGATGGAACTGCTTCTAGCCAAGGATTCACCGAGTAATTTATTAACTGATACATTGCCGACTGTTCGAAATAGGGGTGACACATGATCAAAAGAAAACACCAAAGCGATGTTCCTGATTGCTAATAATGTGACTGACGAATATCTGGAGGTTATACAGACGTATACAATGGCGAAGGAAATGTTCCAAGAGCTAACAAATCTTATTGACAATGGAAATGACCAGACACTGATGGATTTGCGAGGAGATTTATATGCTAAATGGTATGTTTTTGGTGCTGATTTGCAGAAATACTTGCTTGATTTTCATGCTCAATGTCATTGTTTGACTGAACTTGGAGATTTGACCACCACAAAGCAGTTTATTTTGGTGTTGCTGAGATCGCTACCTGCTGAATTTTGTCCGATAAAAGTAGTTTTGGAGGATGCAGAAGTCATCACCTGGGATTGTGTGTTCATAAAGTTGATCAACTTCCAGCGTGAACTATCATTGGATAGCAAATTGACAGTAAGAGGTAACACTCATAATTCTGTATTGCAAAAACCTTCATCAGTATATCTTACTGGTGAAGAGAATCTATTTTTTGGTAGACATAACTCAATCTCACAAAATTCTAGTAATAATAATCGTTCTAATCATGGTCATTTTCATGGTCGTAACAATAATTGTGGGTTCAATCGAGGAAGATAATTATAATAATAGTCAGTCAAATTCGTCTTCTAATAATGAAAGTCGAAATTTTAATAATAATAATCACGATCTAGGTACTTCTAATAATAATAATGACAATAGTGGTAATGGCAGTAATCAAAATTTTAATAATAATTTTAGTCAGTCTAATGTAAAATGTCATTACTGCAATAAATTAGGGCACATAACTCGTAATTGTTTTGCCAAAAACAGAAATAATAATCATAACCATAATAATAATAATAATCGATCTAATAAATAAAATAATCAAAATAATAACAATGGCTCTGTTTGATAGGACTACACCAACTTACACCAACCTACACCAGGAGGGCGATTCCACAAATGTAGGAATACTATATGTCTTTGCGCTTAGTTTTACTTGAATATTTGTGGAATATCCCCACCAGTGTAGGTTGGTGTAACTTAGTAATCCTATCAAACAGAGCTCATAATAACAGGAATTCTGCACAAATGTGCAATGATATTGATGACAATTGCTCTGAAGTGGGCTATAGTTTCACGGTTATGAATGATAATGTTAAATTTGATGACTCAGTATTAGTTGCTGATAGTAATTTAAAAGAAAAGTTAGTTCCTCGAACCACTTTTGTTGTTGACAGTGGATGCACAATTCATGTAATTAATGATATTAATCTATTTAGCGAATATATCGATTTAATTAAACCACACAGTATATGTGTTGCCAAGAAGGGCGTTTCACTCTCCATTATGTCAGTCGGTACAGTAAAAGTAAAAATTTTGGAAGGAACAGTAATCGAATTAAAAAATGTAAGGTATGCACAAGAGCTGCCACAGAATTTGCTGTCAGTGAAACGGATGAGCAAGTCTGGTTTTGATACTCTACTCAGAGAAGAATCTGTTGAGATCATCCAACACTGCAATGGTAAAATTGTGACCACTGGTATTAGCGTAGACTCAGATTTGTACACGATTGATTTTTTTTAAATTCCAAATCAGTCGTGCAATCTGACATTGGAAGATGAATCAAGTCCACTGACTGTGTGGCACAGACATCTTGCTCATCTCAATACTAATGATGTTAGATTGTTGTCAAACAGGGGTTTGATACCAAAAGTTGACACAAATTGCAAATTGCTGTGTGAGCCCTGTGTTATTGGAAAACAAAGGAGGAAACCTTTTGTAAGACACGATAGAAAAACAAATAAGCCACTTGAGTTGGTACATACTGATCTTTGTGGACCTATTAATCCTCCCTCATATAAGGGAACGAAATATTTTATGACTTTTATTGACGATTACTCAAATTTTTGTTGCGTGTACCTTCTGACGAGTAAAACGGAAGCATTAATAAAATTTAAAGAATATCACGAAATGGTCTCTAATAAATTTGGATATAACGTAAAACGATTAAGATGTGATCGTGGAACTGAATACACTAATATTGCTTTTCAGTCATATTGTACTGAAAAAGGAATTGTTTTTGAACCTACAGTTGGTGGCTGTCCCCAACAAAATGGGAAGGCTGAGAGGATGAACAGGACATTCTGTGAAAGAGCAAGGACAATGTTATTCGAGAGTAGCCTTGATAAAATCTATTGGACAGAAGCCATTTTGTGCTCTGCCTATATAGTAAATAGGTGTCCTACTAATAAGGACTTTGTGCCTTTTGAGAGGTGGTATAATGAAAAATATGACTACTCAAAATTAAGGGCTTTTGGATGCGACGCATATATGTTGTCATTCAAACACGATTCACATAAATTTAAATCAAAAAGTTAAAAATTGATAATGGTAGGATATTCTCCTTGTGGATATAAGTTGTTAGATGTTAACGCAAAAGAAATACGTTTGTCACGTGACATTGAGTTCTTTGAAAATAAATTAGAAAATAATAAATACACAAAAGAAGATGACATATTTAAAGAAGTTACAGAATTAAATCTAGAAAATATAGAAGTAGATGGGGATCTTAATTTGGATTGTTTATAAGAGGTGGCCCCTGACAGTGATGGTACTGCAAATTATATATATGTTGCTGAGGATGGCACCCCTTTGATGTTTGAGGAGGCGAGTGCTGCACCTAATAGTGTGATATGGAAGGAGGCTATTTCTGATGAAATAAGTGCTCTAAATTCCAATCAAACTTGGAAGATGACCAAACATCTAAAGGGCGCCCCTACCATCACCTGTCATTGGTTGTTTAACAAAAAATATGATGCTAATGGAAAAGTTCTATATAAGGCTAGATTAGTTGCCAGAGGATATCAACAGAAGAAAGGCTTCAATTTTAATGAAGTTTATGCGCTGGTGGCAAAACTTTCGACTGTCAGAACTCTGTTAGCAATTAGCAACAAATTAAAATTTTATATGGAACAAATAGATATATGTAGTGCCTTTTTGAATGGTATCTTGTCAGAGGACGTATATCTTGAGATACCTGAAGGTATAGAAACACGAGTCGATAGACGAAATAATGTATTAAAATTAAATAGTTCAATCTACAGATTGAAGCAGTCGCCCACGGTTTGGAACAAATTGTTCAATGAATTCCTTTTATCTCTTTTCCTCCTTTACACCAATAGAATATACATGCTTCTCCTTCATACAATGTAAAATTCATTTCTTTCATTGTCTGTTTGAATTTCAGATACCATCTTTTAGGACTCACTTTTAAACCATAAAGAGCTTTCTTTAGTTCGCATACATTACTTTGTCTAAATTTCTCAGATACATCGTCTCCCTCTGGAATCTTCAAATATATTTTTCTATCTAATTTACTATTAAGAAACGCTACTATAACATCTAATTGAATTACTTTCCATCCTAATTTATTGACAATACTTAAAAACATTCGTATCTGTGACAAACCTATAGTTGGCGCATACAATTCTGATAGATCATATATATTATGATCTTGAAATCCTTTCGCTACTAATCTGGCTTTATACCTGTATACTCCTCCTGGTTCTAACTTCTTTACAAATATCCACCTTGATTCTATTATCTTTTTATTTTCTGGTTTCTTTACATATTTCCACGTCTTACTTTCTATTAATGACATTATCTCACAATCAATTGCTTCAATCCATTTATCCTTTTCTTCACTCTTAAGTACGTCTTTAAATGTTTTTGGCATTTTATTTATTTCACACATCATTGCAAAATATTGATTCTCTCTTTCCGTGGCTATTTTTGTTTTCTCTGAAACTTCTGTTTCAACTTCTCCCTCTGAATCGGTATTTTCAATGGATAATTCACTAGAGGAGTAGTTACTAAATTTTAAATTTTTATTTCTTTTATTGCATTTTTTATGATCTTTATTTTTATTTTTATTTGCCTTCAAAATTGTTTCAGTTTCTGTTTCTCTTAAAAATTTTTCTGGTATTCCATCTGATAAATTTACTTAGGTATCATCTTCAATATTGTTCCAATTAATTAATTCTATTTTAAGAAAACCTTCTTTTTCGAAAAAGTTTCTGGGATATTTGTCTTTAAAAGTGACTGATTCTAAAAATGTTACGTTACTGGATTTTATCAGTTTTCCACGTTCGGGTTTCAAAAGTGACCAAGATTGAGGATTAGATCCAATGAGAATGCATCTATCCCCATCCTCTGAAATTCATCCAGTACTGCTGCGGAAATCATAGCGGTTTTTGACACTCTCGATATAATTAAGGTAATTCAATATATGAATTTTGAAATTTTTGGGGAGAAAATAATAGTAGATGTAATTGAGGATAATATATCAACTCAGAAAATTTGCTCTGGGGGAAGTCAGAAAAAATCACGGGCACTTATGATAAAGTGTTACTCGATATTGGAGGCTATGGAAGAAAAAATAATTCATTTTAGATCTGTTAATTCCGAAAATCAACTTGCAGATTTACTCACAAAATCTTTAGATAGAACAAAATTCAAAAATTTAATTGTCATAATTCTAGAAAACACAAATCTATACACATAATACTAAATACACTTATTATAAAAGAAAATACCCATCCAAAAAAGTCAAGTCGTACCAAGTTAAAATCCTAAAGTCGAAACTTGAGACATATTGTACAAGAAACAATACTCTTACATTGTCCATAAATAATAATAATGAAAAATTCACTTGAAAATACTTGTCGGAAATAAATAACTGATTTTTCAGTAAATTCAACAATGAAAACAAAATTAAAATTGAGCAAGCAAAAACCCTACAAACGTTAATAATAGAAATAGCATACAACTTTCGACAAGCTTGTGAAAAATACACGACAAAATTCCCATACGAAACTATGAAAGGAAAATCTGAACAATATACGAGAGATAAAAACTCATTACACGACCTCAATATAGATAAATCTAATAGCTTGCCTTATCCAAAAATAAACATGTCAAACGCCACCTCAGATACAAAAGAAAGACGTAAAAGATAAAGCTAACGAACATCATATATTATCACTTCATATTACTGCATGCCAAGTACAGATAATAATTGTCAAACGTAACGTTCCGATAAACGCTTGCGCATCTTTTAAAATCTTTTGTTAATTTTATTTCCTTGTGATTATTTTTTTTCTTCTTTCATTCATTGCATACTCGTAAATGTTCGAGAAAATATTCGAACACACTTCTTAATGAATCATGTATTAGTCATTTATGTATACGAAAATTTTTTGCATGTTACCAATTTTTATTTTTTTTATTTTTTTTGCATATACCATATATTATTCTATGTATCACATATTAATGTTCTATAATCATAGCATGTTACCATATTTATGTACTTACATTTTATTTATTTATTTAAATTATTTATTTTATTTTATTTTTCGAAGCACAGCAGACAAAAATTTTCTTTATATAGCAACCAAAGTTACCATAATAATACAATGTCAATATTTTTTTTGAAATTTTTTATTATCCATATAACATTTATGTACTTAATATTTTTTGAAATAATAATAATTCGTTTATTTTTAGAGAACATGATGAAGAACTCAATCGGTAAAATTTCAGGGGGGTGTTGATACGAAATCCCACCTCATCTCATTCTTCATCATCATCATCACATCATTCTATATATAAATGTCACACGTACACTCTCGTCACAAAGTGCTTCCCCTACCATTCTCGATCCGCTATCACTGTTGCTTCGCCATTTCGTACTTATTCATATTTTATTTCCAAATGTAAATTTAGTCTGCTAATAAATTCTGTCGTGAATACTTCTCTCTTACTCTTTTTCGTTCCTCGTCATCACCGCCTCACATCATGGTAGCCATCGCTGCGGTTGAACTGTAAGAGAAGAATAATATTAAATTATGAAATAGCAGACTGATTTTTTGAAATTGATTCATTGTTGTGTTGAAATGTATATTTTTTTCAAGTGAAAATACACTGAAAATACGTTTAAATCGAGAATATTAAAATTCGAATTTTTTATATTATATTTTTTTTTCCGAAGTCGAAAAAAATAAAAACGTAACCAAAAACCAGTTCCTGATCCAATAACTGCCGACCCTGGAAGTCAATGAACTAAAATCCAGAAAGGACCGCCAATGATACAGAGAACCACCCGAAGAAATCTTCTGCTCCCGTCTTCAAGGAATCTTCCAGAGATCTCAACTACGAAGACCACAAATTTTTGGGCCAACCTTCTACAAAATTCAGCGAAGACAACAACGGTGATATTGGGATACACCAAACACAAGTTCAAACAACAACGGATCAACGAAGAAAATTAAATTTTGTAAGGTAATATAGAGGTAGTTAAATTATTTTTTACGTATATTCTGAATTGAAAATTTGAGGTGGAGATATAAATTTGTTTTTCCCTTCCCATTTAATAATATATGTCAAATTTAGTAAACGTATTAGAAAACAAAATAGGTGGATATAGTATTGAGAAAGAGGAGTTGCAAGAATTGTTAAAAAAGTTTGAAGGGGAAAAAGTTGTAGATTTGAAAATAGAGAAATATAATCTTCCTTATTATACGTATTTTACAGGTGAAATAGTACTAGAGTCATTCACAATCGATATCTCAGGTAGAATAGAGGAAATTAGTACATTTAAATATATTAAAATAACCGATTCAACACCAAATTACTTTTCCAATAGAATATATAGTTCGTTAGAATCAGAAAAGAAATTTCGTAAATAGATTCTTAAAATAATAATAATAAAATTTTAAAAGAATTTAAAAAAACTGGATAAAAAAGAAAAAGTACCAGAAAATAAAAATATTGAATCTGAAAAACATAAAATAGTAAAAAAGATCGACAGAGAAAAAGAAGAAAGTAAAAAATTTATATCCATCACGAATATTGAGGATAGTTTATTAGGATTTAAAAAAATTGAAGAAAGCATGTCGAGTGTTAATGAAATTAAACCGATTCAAGCTCCATTAGGAAAAGTGTTTAATGGAAAATATTATTTAGATTGGAGACGTATGATTATTTCGGCCATTAGGGGTGCTGGTTATTATGATATTTTCGGAGAACATGAATTTTTAGAATCTTATATATCCCACATTGATGATTTGAATTTTAGGCCCAATAAAGAAATGATAAATTATTGCAAAATGCAAGACAATGCCAAAGCATTCATCTTAGAAAGAGTTTCAAATGAAATTACAAAACAAATAAGATATTGTAACACGGCCATAATGATGTTAAAAAAATTAGATAATATATACGGTACGAAAACATCAGTCACAGCAAACATGGCTAAATCAAAATGGATGGAATTCAGATTTCAACCTGGGGGAAATATGAGAGGATTTCTAAAAAAATGGGACGAACTTGTTACAGATGTAAGAGATAGTGGAAAAGAAGTGAAAGAAGAGGAAGAATTAGAAAATTTACAACTTGCACTATGTTATGAACAAGCATTAGCAAAAATGCAGTTGGAAAATCTGCCCCCTAACGAAAAAAATATCGACAATTTTAAACGAATTCTAAGGGAAGATGCTGATCAAAAATTCAGAGATCAGACATTAAAGAAACAAAATAATAATAATCATAATAATTATTCTAATAATTATCAGTAGTATAAAAATGTCTTTTATCGTATGTCAGGTTCAGGGTCACGCACTGACCAATGGTCATTTCCCATATATCACCGGTCATTTCGCTCTAATGCCTATATTTAACAATAGTAGGCTTATTCGGCCCGTACGTCAGGTCTTTGACCTGAATTACCGCCCGAAGCCTACTATTGTTAAATATAGGCATTCGAGTGAAATGACCGGTGATATATGGGAAATGACCATTGTTCAGTGCGTGACCCTGAACCATGACATACGATAAAGAGACATTTTTATACTACTGATAATTATTAGAATAATTATTATGATTATTATTATTTGTTTCTTTAATGTCTGATCTCTGAATTTTTGATCAGCATCTTCCCTTAGAATTCGTTTAAAATTGTCGATATTTTTTTCGTTAGGGGGCAGATTTCCAACTGCATTTTTGCTAATGCTTGTTCATAACATAGTGCAAGTTGTAAATTTTCTAATTCTTCCTCTTCTTTCACTTCTTTTCCACTATCTCTTACATCTGTAACAAGTTCGTCCCATTTTTTAGAAATCCTCTCATATTTCCCCCAGGTTGAAATCTGAATTCCATCCATTTTGATTTAGCCATGTTTGCTGTGACTGATGTTTTCGTACCGTATATATTATCTAATTTTTAACATCATTATGGCCGTGTTACAATATCTTATTTGTTTTGTAATTTCATTTGAAACTCTTTCTAAGATGAATGCTTTGGCATTGTCTTGCATTTGCAATAATTTATCATTTCTTTATTGGGCCTAAAATTCAAATCATCAATGTGGGATATATAAGATTCTAAAAATTCATGTTCTCCGAAAATATCATAAAACCAGCACCCCTAATGGCCGAAATAATCATACGTCTCCAATCTAAATAATATTTTCCATTAAACACTTTTCCTAATGGAGCTTGAATCGGTTTAATTTCATTAACACTCGACATGCTTTCTTCAATTTTTTTAAATCCTAATAAACTATCCTCAATATTCGTGATGGATATAAATTTTTTACTTTCTTCTTTTTCTCTGTCGATCTTTTTTACTATTTTATGTTTTTCAGATTCAATATTTTTATTTTCTGGTACTTTTTCTTTTTTATCCAGTTTTTTAAATTCTTTTAAAATTTTATTATTATTTTTTAAGAATCTATTTACGAAATTTCTTTTCTGATTCTAACGAACTATATATTCTATTGGAAAAGTAATTTGGTGTTGAATCGGTTATTTTAATATATTTAAATGTACTAATTTCCTCTATTCTACCTGAGATATCGATTGTGAATGACTCTAGTACTATTTCACCTGTAAAATACGTATAATAAGGAAGATTATATTTCTCTATTTTCAAATCTACAACTTTTTCCCCTTCAAACTTTTTTAACAATTCTTGCAACTCCTCTTTCTCAATACTATATCCACCTATTTTGTTTTCTAATACGTTTACTAAATTTGACATATATTATTAAATGGGAAGGGAAAAACAAATTTATATCTCCACCTCAAATTTTCAATTCAGAATATACGTAAAAAATAATTTAACTACCTCTATATTACCTTACAAATTTAATTTTCTTCGTTGATCCGTTGTTGTTTGAACTTGTGTTTGGTGTATCCCAATATCACCGTTGTTGTCTTCGCTGAATTTTGTAGAAGGTTGGCCCAAAAATTTGTGGTCTTCGTAGTTGAGATCTCTGGAAGATTCCTTGAAGACGGAGCAGAAGATTTCTTCGGGTGGTTCTCTGTATCATTGGCGGTCCTTTCTGGATTTTAGTTCATTGACTTCCAGGGTCGGCAGTTATTGGATCAGGAACTGGTTTTTGGTTACGTTTTTTATTTTTTCGACTTCGGAAAAAAAAATAATATAAAAAATTCGAATTTTAATATTCTCGATTAAACGTATTTTCAGTATTTTCACTTGAAAAAAATATACATTTCAACACAACAATGAATCAATTTCAAAAAATCTCTGCTATTTCATAATTTAATATTATTCTTCTCTTACAGTTCAACCGCAGCGATGGCTACCATGATGTGAGGCGGTGATGACGAGGAACGAAAAAGAGTAAGAGAGAAGTATTCACGACA
>WOFM01001552.1:0-18562 GCA_011428145.1 Ericerus pela | reverse complement strand
AAACAATATTAGTTGGTGGTGAAGTGTACGGAAGAACGATTTTCTTATGGATTATCTCAAACAGCACGTGCAGCCGTAACTCTGAAACATTTAGGCAGATATAACATTTTTGTACAGGGAGACGAATTTGATAAGAAAAAATCCTGAACCGAGGGGCTACGTGCTCAGAGAAAATAGAAGGCCTTTAGCTGAATTTTTATATTTTTTCTAATTTGTATCTGCCAACGAGGGGAGGCAATCGTCCCTTTCGCCCTTATCATTGTATCCACTTTTGATTGGAAAGTTAACGTGACATGTGCAGTCCAATATTGAGAGCATAAGTCAGAAATTCTTTAAGGATGGTAATATATCAGATACTTGAAGGTGTTTTTCCCCTTTCGAATGAGATTTACTTTTTATGACTTTCCATAGAATTTCATTTCATTGAAACACAGTTCGTTTTTTGAAATATTGAAAAAAATCCATGAAAAAAATCCATGAAAAAAATCCATGAAAAAAATCCATGAAAAAAATAGGTACGTAAAAATTCTTAAAATTTTAATTCTTCACTTTAGAACGATATTTAGGGCCCAAAATTTCCTTTTTTATTGCTCAGTGTAACGATGTATTCCCTTCACATAATTCATGTCAATATATGCCACCTTGTATGTATATCATCACCATCTGTGCACGCGAACACCTCATACAGTTCACAGCATAAGTTCAGAAAATGTCACACCATAAATCTCTATCTCACCCACCAGACATTCGATCTATCTCTCTCACTCATCAAACAATTCCACCTAAATATCTCTATCTCTTTCTAATTAAGACAAGCGCAATATATTCCTAAATATCTGTTAAATTCAGTGGCGCATGCACACATCTACAAATTTACCTCATATGTGTGAGCCTAGCTCAGTAATAAAATTAGATTAGTAGTGGTGAACTGCTAGTCCATGAACCAAAAGTGTGTTCGCTGTACATGATGTAGAGGTAGGCCACACAACCTACCAGCAAGTACAGTAGTTCACTCATCACCACTGGTAGAAAGTTCCCACAGTAACCATACAACATCAAGGGGCTCAATAACTGAGTCTACAATGTACTTTGAATTAATATTGTTATTGTTACTCGAAGTCAAATATAAACTTACATAATTTTGGTCAGTTATTTTGCAAGTTTATCAAATTAATTATAATCAACCAATTGTTGTCACACTTGGATTCAATCAGATATTGACCGATTGCTTGAACTAATTTATGTAGAGCATGGGTAACTGTTATAATTTATCATATGGTGCAATTATCACGACTTAATGATCTTGAGATCTACTACAGTTCTCTTTATGTATAATTCAACAGAATATGTATCGATATGTATGATGATTATTGACCAACAAAAAATCAACATTACTCGCGTTCTCTTATTATTATAAAAAAAAAAAAAAAACTTGAATTGAAAATGTGCTCCTGTTATAATATGTCATATAGTTGCTGTTGTAAAATGTTACATTTGAAATATCAAAACAATGAATTTATTATTATAAATTTTTAACTAGGATGATTTCCAAAATTAAATCTATATTCGAGAAAAGAAAATGGAATGCCAGAGGAAGACAGACCTATATACCAATAAAACCAAAAATAATGCAATAGATGAAGTTTTGAAAAAAATTTCACTATTTCTCAAGGTGCCATAGCTTATAGTCAAGGTAGGTAATAAAACTTTGGTGAGGTAAGTAATAATTATTTTTCAGCCTGATATTGTGATCTAAAGTTAGAGTAGTCGCTCTTTGGTGGCCCATTCATCAAACATCTTGATTTTAGGATTATGTAGGTACTGTTTTTTAGCATTGAGAACATACAGAATCAAAGCTTTTGAAAGTGATTGCACAAAAACCATTAGTGGTAGAAAGTTGAAATTTTTAGGAATTCGAAGGGAGTAAATTATGGGAAAAGTATAAGCACACCATTTAGGAACAAATTTTCGACGAAATACAGCTTACAGATTTTTTAACGCAGTTGATTTGTATTTGAATATGTATTAAGATACCCATCTAGGTACAAGTAATAATGTTAAAGTCATACATTAAAATGTAGCAAAAATTTTTTTTTCATATTTTTTCAATTATGTGACATTTTACAACAGGGGTGTGACTTTTTACAGAACTATGTTGTAAAAAGTCGCACAAATTTGAAGTATCTCGGCTTCTACATAATTTAAATTAACTAATCTAAAGGTATTTTGTGCACCTTTTACAGTTCTATCGAATGGTAATAGAGTAAACCATTTCCATAAAACCCATAGAAAATGAAAGAAAAAACTTTTCATGTGACAAATTATAATAGCAACCCCTAATATATTTTACCCCTACTCTTTTCATTTCAAACTTACAGACCAATCTTGAAAAGCCATAAATTTTAGATACCTACGAAAATATTTATTCAATAAAAATACATAAATATAATATACGTAGAATATAGAAGGTTTTATTCAATTATAGTACACTAATATAATGTTTAGGACGAGAAAATTTTTTCCCTTCAGAACGTGGGATAGGCGAATAATGGCACTTATCCGCATACCTTTGTTGTTATTTGGGCACTGCACTTTTCTTCTTTTTTCTTATTCAATTCTGCATAATTTAATCATCGATAATTTCTTTTTTTGCATAGACTCACTGATGAAGTGGTTAGGTGTTCGCCTTTGTTATCGAAAGGTTGCGAGTTCAAGACAGGCCGCTGTCATATTCCCAACTCAAAATGGCGGTGTGTTAGGTTCGTTTCGACTGATGCTCCAGCATGTGACGGAAAAATTCATTCTTGCGGATCATCGGCCACTGGACCTCGACCATTCCCCTCCCCAACTTCGTTATCAAAAATATCACACAGACAGAGGGTGAAAATAGCCACGCAACCAAAACCCAATTTAAAAAAATACGTAACTTCACGAAAATACATTTTTTTCTTGTTCCTATTCTTTTGTATTTCAGTTACAAAATATTTTTTAAACTTCCAAAAAAACATTTTTTCACTGAACGTGTTGTAATTTTCTTGAGCATAGAATTCGTAACTCAACTAAATTGTAGGTATTATTCGAACATAGATACAAAATTTTATGAAATTTGTCTTTTGAATTACCTATTTCATTCCACCTTCCACGGGTTAGCCTATTTTCTGTGAGCAAAAGGTTCGTTTGCTCACATTTTCAAAGGTAAAAGATATAGGCATAGAAAAATGTTTAAACGATATTTGCTAAGCTGTTACCAATTTTTCAGCGCAACTTATTTGTCGTGAGAATTTAAACATTTGGCCGAAACGATACGGCCTACATAAGCTTTTCAAATCCTCTTCTACCCTGTCGAACCTTTAGAGGTGATCTAGAACCCATTTTTTTGAAAACGATTCGAATATCATTATATTAGAATAACAGGACGATTAAAGTCTACTTTACGATCAAGGTACTCCACAAAAGTACGAACCCTATTCTACTCACAGAGTATTAAAATATATATAATAGAGGACGTACGTCATCTAAACGCTGCTATGAAAAACGGCACCGCTTTTGAAGCTATTTGTCCCCACCCATTCAGTAACGAAATCGAATTTCCTTGCTCCTCATTTAGATCTATAGGCAATAATCGGAATTTATTTATTTTTTTTCAAATAATTTAATTAAGTAAACGAATAAACGTAATTATTGATTTAGAAATTACAACTAACACGAATTTCGTAGATAAAAATGAGATTGAAAAATTTCGGTACCTTAGCAATGGCGAATATTTTGATGGTAATGCGTCCTCTATTATAGGTATTTAAGAGTCTGTGGTCTAACCATCGTCTCTCCCACCCCGAAAAGTAACACTGTTATTTTCTTACAGAGAAGTTTTTTTTATCTTGTTTTTGCTCGTCACTTCTTTTTCAACATAACTTCTCAATCAAAAATTTCCTTCGATTCCATATTTTACTCGACAGCTCATTTTTGGCTACAAATCTTACAATCAAGTTAGAAAAATTTACAAGTCACTCCCACTAATTGATTTTAACGCAGTTTTCCAAATTATTTAACGAGAAAGAAGATAGCGAATTTTCATAAAGCAACTAATTATGAAATCGAACCATCAATTTCTCTGTTTTCAAACTGAGAAAAAAACAACTAAAGATTGACGTAATTTTTTATGGAAACAATAGCTCTTTTTTTAATTTTTTTTAAAGATGTTATGAGCCAGGTATCTGATTTTATGAAATTCTTTAGATTTTGCTATTTAAGGCTTTACTCGACGATGAATGATGAATAATTAGTTATAGCGTTGATTATGGATATCTCTATACTAATACTATTAAATGTAAATTGAAAATTACCTACTAATAATTTGGAACTTTCCAATTGGAAAATTTGGTAATCTATTCGGAAAGTGGGAAATTACTTGACTCGTTATTTATGACAAAAAAGCTTTCGTGAAACAACATTGCAAAGCACAAAAGTATGAATAGTTGCCTACGCACTATGTAAAGGCGCTACACCAAGAATATAGCCCTGCTGGTTATTTCAATTTTTGAAGATAGGTCATATGTCTACAGAAGAAAATTGTTTTCTAGTCACGCTTATAGTTGTATCCACATTTAAGGTTTTGTGGAACCACTCGTAAATCACCCTACATATAAAGTTTTTTCTTGTCGTAGGTACTTAATTATATCCATATTTCGAGATTGGGGAACAACTCATGAAACACCCTGAATATTTAAGACCTGGTGAATATTTATATGATAACCAAACAATATGTAATAAATGAAAATTGAGCAATGCAATACACAAATTATATCGATGGTTTTTAATCATACGAAATGGAAACCTACACTGAATATGTTGATCTTTGACCTCTTCGTGCTCTTAGAAAAATTAGTACCTACCTATTTTCATGAAAAACTTTTTCTTTTTTACTAATAAAATTTAATGAAAAACGCAAGTTTAGTTTTCAATACGTTTTTTCTCAAAAAGTCATATTTTTCAATGTAATATGAAAATATCGAACGCCTTATAGACGATATTATTTTCCTTGGACTGATCGAGAAATATTATAATATAAAAGTTTCCAAAAAGATATTTTATGAATTTTTTTCGTCCGATTTTGTTGAACAGTTAATTTTAACAATTTTTCATACAAAGGTACTTGAGCCTTGTTCACACTTGGCTAGTTTTATAGCTACCAGCCAATGAGCCAGCTATTTGGGGTAGTATTCTGTTAACAGTTGTTGAAATCACTACAAGGTTTCAGTTGTTACAGTTAACTTTAACTTGGCGAGTAGTCCATAAAAATCTTATTAGAATCTTATAAGACGATCTGCTAAGTTAAAGGTGACGTTAAACAATGAAATCATAGTGACTCCAACTGTCAACGGAATAGTAGGTACTTCAAGTAGCTGTCTAGTAGCATGAAAACTAACCAAGTGTGAACAAGGCTTTATATTAAAATTATTATTTCCCACAATATTTCAAGTACCTATGTACCTGTGCAGCTAGTTTAAAAATTCACTCGTACATTGCATACAGCTACAAATTGAATTGAGTCATAAATTTTTGACCAATTTCAAGAGGCTCTAAACGTTGGTGTAGTAAAAGAATTCGTCCATCGAAACAACGTGAGAGCTTTTTGGCTCGATTAACAAAAATCGATTGAAATAAAATATGAATTTCACTGTGAGCCCAACTTTCGCATTTGCTTTTAAAGAAGAAAAAGAAAATTGAAAAAAAAAAGGTTGATAAATGGTCGTCGTAAAAAGTAAGTACGATTCTTGTTTTTTATGCAATATCTATCAAGCTATCTAATCTACGTTGAACTTTTCTCAGCTTTAGTCCCTCACCGCTTTAAAAAGTAGGTACGCTGAAGTGGTCGATAAAATTTTTCTTTTCGACAGATTCAATAAAATTAATGGGGAATCCTAAACCTACCAGTGACCTATTTTAGGAATTCGATGTTTTAAATTCAAGCCAAAATTTTAAGCTACGGTGCCTACGAAAAAGTAATTTCGTACATTTTCGCAGTGTATATTTTTAAGATCTCTTTATTCAAAGCATATTTTCAGCTTACGACATGATTTGTCGAAAATTTTATATTTTAAAGCAACCATCATCAAATTCTTGACCCATGGTCGGGCTGGGTTCGGTTTGATTAAATTCGAGCTCCAACGTATGATTACAAAATTAATACAGGGAGGTCATAATATGCCACAGATCCCAGCCTTCCCTACCCTGCACTATCGATGTCCAAAGTAATCTTCTGGTTTTGAGTAAAATGGTTATGTTCCCAAAACCAATTAAAAATAAATAAGTTAAACAAATAATAAATGTACCTACTTGTGAAAATTATTACTCATTTGCATTATTTACTATGACCGTTAAATCCATTTAACAATGTACATTGTTTTTTTTTTTAATAATATCAAAATATCACTTCTTTGTATAACAAATTGTAACAAACGAAACGAATCTCCCTTTGAAATTTTATTAACAATTCAGATTACTATTTTGTAGTATTCCATCAATAAAAATAAGCTAGCCATTAATTTTTAGACATCGTTCTGTTTAGTTCACTCTTCAGATAAAGAAAAGTCCAGAACTTCTATCATTTCTTGATGACAGGCCGTTCTGAATAAATAGTTTTCTGAAGAGACATATTTCTAAAACGTTAGTATTGAAGTAAATTGTCCCGAATTTAAAACCGAAATGCAGTACTCTCCTGTCAAAAATCAATTGTTTATATAGGTAGTGACTTTTGATTCAAGGAGGTGGGTTGGTAGATGGTATTGCTTGCGTCATTTGATAGATAGGATCATTATCAATACACAAAAAATTTGGAGCCGTTCGGTTAAAATTAGAATTTTTGAGAATGTTTAGTGTTAAAATTTTTGAAAATTTACTAAATTTTTCAGTATTTTTTAAAGATTTTGGAAAAAAGTCCAGAGGTGAAGTACCATTTTCATTACCTTATTCGATTTCTCCATCAATTCCATAAAAAAATATCATTTAACCCATCTGCCTATTTTCCACAGATTTTGAGAAAAAAATTTTCAAATACATATTTACTGTTTTTCAGGGCCTCGGTGAATGAAATAAGTTAGCTTCTGAAGTTTTTATTTACGCAACTTTTTAAATACCAGTGCTACCAAAGGAAATTAAATAAGCGTGTATAAACTTGCAGAAACTCAGCTGTCACAATTTTTTGGAGTTCTGAGTTCTTTTCGTTGATTTTATTTTTAATTTTATTTTTGGGTCCCTGAAATGATTTTAGTTGGTATAATTATGTACAGCAAATATTTGAAAGTTTTTCTCTCAAAATCTAAAGGAGATAGGCAGGTGGGTATAACGAATTTTTTTTAAGGAATAAATGGAGCAATTTAATGAAGTAGTGAAATTGGTACTTCACTTCCAACATTTTTTATAATCTTTGAAAATTACTGAAAAATTGCATAAATTTTAAATAATTTTAACGTTCTACAATTTCAAAAATACGAATACCGAACGAACGTCACAAAATTTTTTGTATATGGTGGCAGTGAGCCTACTTATCAAACATGGCCCAAGTAAAGCTGTTTTATCTGTGTAAATAAGCTGAGGAAAAAACCATTTTGAAAATTGAAAAAATGACTATTTAATATTTTTTCAAATACCATGGTATTGCCCCTTCAGTCATCACGGCCTGCAACACATCATACATCGTCATTACGTTGCTATACGTACCATGAACCGTTAACCCACCTTGAGCGAGTTGCTGTGCAGCAAAAATGTGCTTCACTGCAGTTCTGCACGATTGGTTTTGATGAGCGTGAGAACTCAGTTCAACCATAAAGTTGGAGTTTGGGGTGAGTTTGATGAAATGGGTAAGTAATAAAAATTCTAAAAACTTGTTTCTCCAAATAGGCTAATTAAAAGAACATTTTTGATGCATAAAAAGGAAAATGTAAGACACGATAAAGATGTGATACAAACACGATCATAGATTTGAAAAATAACTTTTCATTAGCGCCCAGACAATCACCGATTCTGGTCAAAGAGTTTCAAACTTTTCGAAAATTAAAATTATTTTCGAGCTCTTCCCTAATGAATAAAACAGCCTCTTCACCCAAATAGTGTATCGCATTTTCTTCAAATAGAATACACATTGTGGAAAAAAGAAAAAAAAAACTACCACAAAAACGACCTTTTTTACGATTACAAAATAAAACATTTTGTTTAAAAATGCTAAAAATTATTATGAAAAAAAAAAAAAAATTACTCTTGCGCACTTGCCCCTCCTCGAATTGTTAATGTTTATGATTCCTCACATCCAAAAGGGACTGAAACGGGAGAAAAAAGAGAGAGAGTGAAAAAGTAACCCTCTCGCAACTGAGGACTTTCGGCTTAGCTGGAGCCTTGATTCTGAAAAATGATTAAAAAAAAAGTTAGAAAAATTAGGGGATGAAAGGGAGGTGGAGGTTTAGGGTTTCCGATTACGTATATTTTACTCGAACTGGCGTGACTAGACGGAGTGTGCAAATGTACATTGCGCAGAAACGTGCACAGTATACGATGAATAAGCTATAAGAGGTTGTTCGCTCCTCAGCCTTTCGTCATTAATTATTCAAAAGAAAAACATAGATCTGTTTGCTGGTCCACGTCATTCGACCTACGTCCCTTCTTTTATTCTTTTTTTTTTTTTTTTTTTTTTTTTGTTTCCATTTTCACCGCTCTTATCGATTGTTTACCGGCTATTCGTACTCCGTTGCGTAATACTGCTGTATATACCAATTTTCGACCACAAAATGACGGTACTTTTCAATGAAATTCGACGAATTTTCTTCTTTTTCCATTTTCCCATTCGTTATAAATTGATGTCTTCAGAGATCTTTGTAAATATTGCGGGTCATTTGTCAATTTTAAAGTTCCTTTCTTCATTACAATCTCTTCTAACTCCATTATAAGCGGGAGAAATACAGCATAGTAATCCAGGTCAGTCAAATAATACAAATTGAACCGAGTATAGATGAGATCAGTAGTGCAGTGAGGGAGGAGGCTGGAGTTCAAACTCACCAGAGATAAGAAAAAGAAATTAAAAAAAAAAGAGAGACCCAAGAAAATGAGAGGTGCGACAAAAATTAATTTAATTGTGCCCACTTATAAAATTCACAACTCCTATTCAGAAGAAAATTCTCACTGCGCAGCTGGTTGAGGCAAAGCGAACTTCTACAAAATGCAATAAAAACAACCGAAAAATGTTAAACCATTGTAAATTGAAATGACCTTAAGTAAACACAGCTTGGGGGAAGAAGAAAAGATTTGTTGGCCTCTTCCCAACGAAAACATTGTTTTTCTTCGCTGTTCTATCGTTCCCTTTACAGTAAATTTAACTTCCATTAGTATTATAAGCATGCATTTTCGCCCACAAATGAAATTATTTTTTCAATTTTTCATCGACTATGAGGAAATGGACTCGAGAATTTTGAAAATATTGCTAGTGAGCGTTGGAATTGGAATATGAAGAATATTCAACACTCTAAAAAGCACTTCAACCCGCACAGGTAATTATCATCAAGGACCACTACTGTATGTTTCTCAAATAAAATAATAGAACGCAAAATAAGCGTTACAGGTTTCATGTAATTGTACCTATTGAACTTTCTTGGCTATTTTAATTACTATTACTAAGCCTTTATTCAGATTCAGAAATTAGGTAAGGACGAAGTCAAGAGGAAGAATCATTGCGGCTGATATCTACCTCAAAATTTTCTTCAATGACAAATTAATGGCTGTGCGTAGATAACACTTGTATTTTTAAGTACATAGCCTACCATATAGAAAATAAAAATTATTCTCTCTACTTTAGAAATCTAAATATTCAACTTTAGTTTAAAAAAAAATCTACCTATAATCAGAGACAATGAAAATTTAGTTAAAGCTGGAATTATTTAAAAAAAAATAGGATCTGCTTCTAAGAGAGAAAAAAATGGGGATCAGAGTCTGAATCTGAATCAAATTATTCTGAATGATATATCTAGTCGAATTGATTCTAATTTTCGTTTGAAAAAAATAAATTACTTATGTGGTATATTGATAATATTCAGTTTCATCCGAATTTATCTTATTTCACCAGTTTTCCAAACACGTTTAGAATTTGCCTTCTTTGTTACGCAGTAACAAAGATGATCAATTCTGGAGGTCCGATAATTTCTCCCACCAATTATAATTTTGAAGCTTGATTGTGACGAGAAATTATTCTTCATTTTGACTTTGTCCTCTGATATGTTCAAAGTTGTTCAAGTAAAAAGTTTGTTTGTGTCAGTTGGTATTCCAATGTTCAAGAAATTTTCTGATCAATTAATTTGTATATTTCCATTAGTATTCAATTTGGTAAGTCCAAATGTATTTATATGTCTTCCGGCTAATTCGGAAAATGGAATAAGATACTTTCTGAATGAGGTTATAATTGTGTGGAGATGGATTCTGTATAAATAAATATTTGGATGTCAATTATAATATCTAATGTCAAATAAGGGATTATAGTGAATACTTCTAAACTACAGGCTGGCCATCCTGGCATTGCATTACCTATACTGAATTGAACGCAGGTTTAAGGCTGGTTCACAATTAATGGGAACTAGAATGTGAATGAGAATGAGAGCTAGAATTAAATCAGGAGCAAGAATTTCAAGGGTCCCTTCATAATAATTTCTCAATGGAAATGGTAAATGATGAATAAACAACGTGAAAATAATATGTTTTGCGCATACACTTTTAGAAAGCCGAGAACTAGAATGGGAAAGATGAACTTTAACCAACTTTTCCGTTCACGTTTTTTGACAATTTTTGTTTTTGGCTAGATGTGAATGCCTCCATCAACATTTTATATTTTCGTGTTTCTCATTCTCTTTGCCATTATCGGTAATTGTGAATCGGGCTTTAGTGATTGTAAATTCAAACTAAATGTCGAGTCAAGGTAAGTTCGAGAGTGTTAGGATTTTGTGCTATTGAGGAGATTGTGTTATGGTGGCGTGTGCCCGCCCCTTGTGCATTCCATAACTGGTTCCACACTTTTTTAAGTAGCATCACAGGCTAATATAAGACGGTTAATGAGGTAATATCACACTTTTTCTTCTTTAAAAAAAAGGGAAGCAGAAAAAGGCGTGCGAGGGTCCCCCTCACATATTTAATGTGTAAACATTCAGCTGAAACATGATAAATATGTATCTAGCTTGTATGTGTGCATGCATGTAACACACCCCCAGTTTGCCACGGATGTCTGCTTGTGAGTGTGTGTATGTGTGTTATGTGATAAACAGAATTTGAAACTGGACAGTGCGCGGTGCAGTTTTTTTATGCAATCTCAACTTTTTGTATCTAATATTTTTTTAAACCCAGGAGGAAGCAGACTAGAGAGCAAGAATGTTTACACATTAAAAATTGTAACTCTGATCGAGACCTTTCTAACTTAGTTTGCCTTTGAAATATTTTATCAAATACAAACGTTTACGACAGCAATGTAACTAATCTTTTATTTAAATAATATTCTGGTAGACTTTCGATAAACTCGATAAAACTCGTCCATAATTTCGTCGTACAAACACACTCCATCTCAAAATAACGTTTTGTGGAAGGTTATTTGGTAACACATTTGATAATCGCGAACCCTTTTATTTGAAATAAAGAAAATTTTAATAAAATATTCTCCTACCTATCAGTTAGACAAATATAATTATTTCCTCCTACAAAATAATACATATAAAGCTATAGGTACATATAATACCTAACAAGCCCCTCGATCCGTCCTACTGCAAAAAAGAGACTTCCATCATGACTCATAGAAAATGATTCATGGACTACCTACTAAATATTCTTTGTAAACACTTTCAAATGTCTTACAACAATTAGGTCGAAAATGTGAAGTCAAGAGATTAGTACTTAATGAACAAATGCACCAGGTTTTTGTTTTTTGGGTTTATTTTTTATTAACAAAAATATTTAAATTTCCGTTGTACCTCCTGATGCAATATTTTTGTAACCTATTTCATCATTCGGTCCGCAAACATGGTATCAGTTATTTGGATTTAAAATCTCATTTTATTCGTACAAAGTACTTACCTATATTTTGTTGGTAAACAACATTGATGGAAATTGGGGAAAAATTATCACAGAAAAAACGCACATCTATCGGTGGCGAAGAATGGTTTCAGGGGGTTAGCAGAAGACAAATAAGTAACATTAATGGCACTGACTAAAAATTGACGCGATAACATCACATATTTATCGGTCGTCCCTGTTTCGAATGAATAATGACGTCACCAATTATAGGACACTGATATGCACGCAAACACTGCGACAAAACACTCGAAAGTATGTTGTGGCTTTACTCGAAAATGGTGCGAAATATTTAATTCAGTTCTTTTGATTTATTAGTTATTTTCATCTTTCTCCTGTTTTTTCCTGTCCCTACAATGATAATCCGAAGATTTAAATGCTTGAATATTTCTTTTGATAAACAGATGATCTGAATGTTCAAACTTTAGTAGAAACTTCAAGCATGGGACTTGCGAGAAGCAGCACCCACTTATTTACTGATTATGCTCATTTTCAACTAGGTTTTCAAAACAAACACCTAACCTCTACCTGCTATTTCTTACCAATTCTTTATTGCTCGAAATATTATTTTCATCTGTAGCATTCATAAAAAGGAAACAAAAAGTTTATTTATCTTCAACACTCTCGTTTTTTCTTCTTTTTCTGTCTTATTTGTAGATAAAACTGTGGCAATAATTGAAATACTACCTAATTTTTCCAACGATTTTTAATCCCAACGTAAATATCAGTGGTGTGAAAAGAGAGGGGAGCTTTGGAACTAAAATAATTTGTGATATGCACAATTTTAGGATTGCCTTATAATGATTTTCAACCTCTATAATATATAAAGTCATAGTCTTTTTCGCAGTACAACAATCAGATTTGAACATGTTGGGTCACAATTGTAAACTTATATTTAACGTTTCAAAGATGCAAGAAAAACTAAAAGTAACCAAGGTCAAAGCCAAGGGGGCACAGGGGGCGATTTCCCGTCCATAAACATATTTTTATTACTTTTATTTTATACTTGTTACTTTTAAAATCCGAAAAAAATTTATTAATAAATACACGATAGCGAGTTCATAGATGCTAAATTTCTCAAGTGACCCCATAAATTAAATGCAAAATTTGTCTAACTAACCATCTATGTGTTTTAAAAAAAAAAAAAAAAGAAACTCGAAAACCAATTTATCAATTTTAATAAAATTCTCGCATTACATTCCTTAGAGTCTTGGAAAGGGCAGCATAGACCATACATAGGCCCGAATGCTAGAACGATACTTAAGTAATTATTAGATTTTTTCCATAATCAATTATATCTATACCTACACGTAAACATAATATACGAACGTAACTTTGTTAAGATATATAATTCTTAAGTCACTGTTGATACTTTAGTACAGAAGGACTTATTGTTTTTTCCTACCGTCCTGAGAGTCAGAGCATAAATCCAAAATATGAGAGTAATTTGGAAACTTCCCATGCATATTCTTTGCTGGCTTTTCCAACTTTCTCATTATTTACTGTATAGGTACCTATATTGTATGATGTTTGCATATTTTAATTTATGAAATGTTAAAATAGAATTTCGATTTATTTTTCTAACTGTAGCCTTTCGCCATCCCAACAGATTCCAAATTGATGACTATTAGCAATGTTCAACCTCCTCGTTTGTTACTTAGGTCATAACGTATCGATTTGTTTGTCGAACTGTTGAGTACAGATTTCAACTTATTTTTACCATCGGACTTATTTTTGGTTTTTCATTCGTTTCATACGTACACACATGAGATGTAGCAATCACTGATTTTGAACTTCAAATTTTTTTCATCAATGGGAGAGGACCATATTTTTTCTTTTGTTACTGCCGTGGGTTTTAAATAATGAAATGATTGAAAATTTTCTCTTTTCAAAGTTGTTTTGTGAAATACGAAAGTCGGTTTTATGCGGCTAGTGTTTTCAAA
Source organism: Ericerus pela (assembly GCA_011428145.1). Taxonomy (NCBI): domain Eukaryota; kingdom Metazoa; phylum Arthropoda; class Insecta; order Hemiptera; family Coccidae; genus Ericerus; species Ericerus pela. The sequence goes on along the minus strand of WOFM01001552.1, from coordinate 4,529 downwards.
CATCTCTTTTTGTAGCACCTACCCCAAAAACATATGTTTTCATGCTTATTAAGTATTAAAGATACAGCGTGAAGTATAGGAGATTTTTCCCCAATGTTAAAAATTAAAATTTCGCGCTTGCGCAGCTCGAGACTTGCTAAGATTACGGTAAATATTAAATCACTGTCTCGCTTGCGCATGCGTACTATATGTCTTATCCAACATTATGGAATTTTTGCATTTCCAGATCATTTGAAAAAACTGATGGTCAAGTTGCCACTTCAATTGAACACAAACATTTCAGCTTTGAAACAGACATCTCTTATTTCAGTTAATGATTCGTCAGTCTTTATTTAAGCTAGAGAGCTGAGATTGATGTTGCTGGAAAGGGGATAAAGTTTACAAAATTTCAATATAACGTTTTAATTATCTTTAGCTGTTTGAAAATAATCAAATAAAAAAATCGCTGATTATTATAAAATTAGCTGGCTTTTGGAATGTAAAAACCTCTCCTCATTCACTTAATGATTCCTCAGTCATTATTTAAGACAGAGATAACTGGAGTTGGAATTTCTCGAAAGAAGAGAAAAATTTTCTCGAATTCGCTTTTCATGTAATTTATTAATTATCTTTGGAGCTAGTTGTATAGTGCTTATAGATAACCACTGGTTTACTAAATACCAGTCAAAAATTTTAACCATGGTTACAAGGGCTAGTTTTACAAAGCAGTTTAAACCAAGTTCATAATTTTAAACTGGGTTTATAGGTAAAAACATGGTTTTACAATCCGTTTAAACAAAGCGCTAATTTTACAATAGCAGTTTAAAATAAGTTCAGAGTTTAAAACTTGTGTTAGAGGTAAAACATCATTTTACAATCCGTTAAACAAAGTTCAACCATCGTGAACCACAATTTAACTTTACAGCTGGATTTTCGTGAGTTTAACTAATGGTTCAAGTTTTTCATTGCCTGGTTTATCACTAACTTTTTTTATGATTACCTGCAAATTTATATGGTTTGCTAAACACTATCCAATTTTCAAAGTATTGTTTAAAATATTATCAAGTTATCAGTTATTTATTATTTTATTTTGTCTGGCTGTGTCACGAATTAAATTCCACTATGAAAGGATAATATTTCGTGAAACATCGTAAAAGTTGAAAAAAACATTGATTAAGTTGCACCACAGCTGATATGTAATTGTGAAACCAAAACAATTTTGAACCATGGATCAATGTTCAGTTGAACCACAGCTTAAAACTCTATTGTAAAACTAGCCCTTAGCTGCATGAAAAAAACAATCAAAAAACGTAAGTTAATGGAAAATTTACAGTTTTTAAAATCTAGAAATCCCTCATTTTTCAATCAACCATTTCTCAGCTGCTATTTAAGCTAGAAAGCTGAGGATGGTACCACAGGAAAGTAGATAAAATTACTTAAATCTGTATTTCATCAAAGTTTTTATTCATCCTTAGTTACTTGAAAATAAATTAAGAAATAAACTAAAATCAAGGAAAATTTGCTATTTTTATGTTGTTTAAATTGGTACACTAAAAAAACATTTTTCTTGGTGAAATTTTTTTCTTGAGGAGGCTGTTACAAAAAATAGTATGTGACACTCGTGTGGATTGCATCAAACTCGTATCAAAATTACCTACTTTGCGCACTAATTTCATCACAAATAATTATTTTGGGTCTTGCAGTAGGTAGTTAAAAGTTGAAACATTTTCCGCTTTCATATGGAGGACAAGTGGTGTGAATGTGAGAATTTTGACGAAGAAAACGTTCTAAGTTCCTGAACGACCTATACATGGGTGGCAAGCAGTTAAATGCTAAACTGGTGCTTCATGCAAGTAAAAGCATCAAAAAATAAACGCAGAAAGGTAAATGAGATAATTAAGACTAAAACGAAGAGCAATCAACAGCCTTAAGAATTTCAGTTTTACTCCAGGTCGAAGGTGGCTCTTATAGAATAAAATAAATGAACAAACAAACAAAATTTATACCAGGTACCACATATATACTATCTTTCTCGCCTTCAAACTGGGTTATGAATGTAAGCGTGACAAACCGTTTTGGCACTTCCGGCTCTTGCTAAACGTATAGGTACACATCAAGCAGCTTGTCATGAAAAGAGAGTGAAAGCGAAAAAGACAAGAACAGGATGCATATTTACATCTGTAATTTCAGTTACTGATATTGAAACCCGTTTGAAACATCTGTCAAAAAATACAGTATATTACTCCCTTTTCCTATAATAATGTAGCTATTCTGCATTGATAATAATCACACATCACCAGGCGGGTAGGTATCAAAAAACCACGAGGATAGACAGAAAGGGAAAAACTAAAAAGTTAGCAGAAAAAACCTCAGCCTTCTCTTACGGTTCAGATGCTATTACGAGAAAGAAAAAAAATGCATTTACACATACGTATTAATACACGTGTATAATCAACACCAGGTGGACTTGTAGAAAACACAAAGTATAGCTGGTATACATAATATATATATATATATATATGGTACCGGACATCGCAGATGAAGGAAGGATCGAGCACAGCTATTCGAGCGGACCTTTGTCCATGGTATTTGAATTCACTGATTATGCAAGCAAATTCGTTTGAGTGGTTTTGAAATTAATGGGTATTGTGAGTTTCACTTAAATGCTAGCGTAGTTTGTTTTCGATGTTATCCTTCAAATAAGTATATTGTATCATTTTAAGGTCGATACGGTACAATCGATATTAAGACTAAAATCTAATGGTATCCTCTGTAATGAAGAGAACGTACAGGTACCGTATACTTACATAAATTAAATTATTAATCAAAAACCCAACCATGCAGACTTCACTTTACCATCCCAATTATGGTTTTCATTTAAATTTAGATAGGCATGCGAAAAAAATTTTACCAAAGTCAGTAATTGTGGGCAAACAAATCACTATACCTAGGTACGTAGATGGCTTACTGTATAATGGGCATAGGCTAAAAGGTGCGGTAGTATCAAATATTTGAACTGCCGATAAGCAGGGTTTAATTTTAGCCCTAGTCTTATCAGTTAAACCGTTATAGTTTATCCACAGTTCACAGGTGGTAAAATCGGGCGTGATATTTTCGAAAATAATCATCAAGAAGTTTGTTTTGCTTGGCAAGTGATTTATATTATGTTTTAATTTTTAGCTTAACGAAAATCATTTCATGTAAGCGGCTATTATTAGTTAGCCTAATTACTACAGAAAGGGCACGAATTGACCTATTTTTCTTCTTTTCTTTATTTTTCATAGAATTTATTTTTATTTGAGCAAGTCGGCACCCTTTTACTCTACCATGTAGGCTTTATAATATCTACGTCAACTCGTCCCGATTTTATGACAAAACTTTTTAATTAGCGCCGACTTCGATAATTCCAATTCCTGGACCTAGATCTTGCTGGAGAAGTTTTAAAACGATTATTTTTCTCTTTTTAGCGCATTTTTTTTGTTCTTTTTTAAGTCAGTTGTATTTTTTGAAAAATAAATTTTTTAATATTTTTCTTTTCTTGCTCATATTTTTTCATAATTAGTGATTTTTGGATGGCTTTGTTATAGTCTACACAAACGGGTATCAAAATGAAAGAAAAAATTAGCACAAAAACATTACCTGTACAGGATTGGTTTGGTGAGTCTCGCTAGCATAACATACTAAATGTTGCACACTCTAGGCTTCTTGTAATTTGGAAGAGGGGGTATTTAATCCCCAAAATTCGGTCTTAGCATTTCTTCATTTTCTCCCTAAATTGAAATTTTTTTATAAAAATAGTTCAATAAAAAATTGTACTATATAAAATTTCCTAAAAAAAAAGGTTCCATGTATTTTTTTTGTCCAACACCCCTCTTCCCTACAGGGAGTCTTGAAAATAACTCTTCTTCGGTGAATATGTTCAATAGCATTATACATATATTATGTGAAATATAACTCGTAATAAAATTATCATACTATTGAGATAATTAGTAAATACGATATATACTGTTTCCCCTCCAGCCGCCTTATTATCCCTTCCGCCTTCACAACACGCCTCTTCTCATGAAGTAATGCTACACATCACCCCCTTCCATAACCCCTTATCATCCCCTCCGCTTTCAAAGTTTAGCTTTATGAGAACAGCTGGGTTGTAAAGATAGAGAAGATGATAATGGATTATGGAAGGGGGTGATGTGTAGCATTACTTCATGAGAAGAGGCGTGTTGTGAAGGCGGAAGGGATAATAAGGCGGCTGGAGGGGAAACAGTATATATCGTATTTACTAATTATCTCAATAGTATGATAATTTTATACGAGTTATATTTCACATAATAATATGTATAATGCTATTGAACATATTCACCGAAGAAGAGTTATTTTCAAGACTCCCTGTAGGGGAAGAGGGGTGTTGGACAAAAAAAATACATGGAACCTTTTTTTTTAGGAAATTTTATATAGTACAATTTTTTATTGAACTATTTTTTATAAAAAAATTTCAATTTAGGGAGAAAAATGCTAAGACCGAATTTTGGGGATTAAATACCCCCTCT
>WOFM01001549.1:0-25250 GCA_011428145.1 Ericerus pela | reverse complement strand
CTGCTATTATTTCTGCGGTTACGAGATCTAGAGTCTCGTTCTCGCCAATTTCAGTTTTTGGAACGGCTGTTACGATTTCCGCTGCTGTTGGTGTTTTTGTGTTCCACTTTCAAAGCAGCTATTTCGGCTCTAAGTTCTGCTATTTTGGATTTTTCCGCTGAGATGGCACTGATTGCAGTTTTACCTGTGTATTCCAGTGCCTGTTCAGCAGCTTTGGCCAAATTTATCAATGCCTCATCACTGGTAGCATTGGTGAGATTTAAAGCTCCAAGTGATTGCACAACTGATGTAGGTAGTTGTTGGCAAAATCGGTCAGCTATTAATAAGGGTGATACATAATTATCCCCTTTTTTCATAAGTTTTGCCATGAATACTGTGGGCTTGTTGTCATCGATAGACATGCCTCTCATCAGTTCTCAAATTTCCTGTCGAGCAGTTATGCCAAATGCAGTTCTTATTTTATTCTGGAACCAACTGTATGAATCCTCTGCTTCGTCGGGACATTCCAAGATGTCTGGACAAGCTTTTGTTGACGCAGGGCCAAGCCCTGAGGGAGGCAAAGAGGGAAACCTCCCCACACTGTTTAATTCAAATTATTAATTTCGTTTTTTTTCCAAAAATTCTATTTGCTGCGAGGGGATTCGAACCCTCAACCACAAGTTAGAAGGCAGGCACCATAAATGAAGTATTAGTTGGTCAACAGACAGGCATTTCTGCAGGTTTTTTTTTGAAAATAATCTGTAGTGCATAGGACAATCACTAAAAACCTTCAAGCTACCATCGCATATTATTGATAAAAATGTTAGACAAGCCGGGATTTGAGCATGGATTTACCGATTTTGTGTACACAAATTCATCCATTGTGTCACCAATTCACCAATTTAATAATAAATTTTGGCAACAAGACATACCTATATATTCTGTTTAAACACGTTTGCCAAGCAGCGCTGTAGGTAGCTGTCCAACAATTGAAAAAAATTTTTCAACATCAACACAGAAGATAAAACCATTGTCAGGTACTCTACCAACTAGGCTACAAGACCTAGTTACTAGGATGGGAGGAGTTTTATTTTATTTATTTGCATCAGTAAATTTTTTTTCAATTTCGTTAATAATCTGCTTATACATCAGTCCCAAATGAGAATTTTTTTTGAGTGTTGAGCTGTGAAGAAGAAGGAGGTTTTGGATTTTAAGTTTCGCTCTTTTCCTTTTTTATCTCTCCTTTTTTGTCTTTTTTCACTTTTTTTCTTCAGTTTTCTGATTTTTTTTCACTCATTTTCCATTTTATTCCCCCACGCTAAAATATACAGAATTTACACACTTGTTTCAAACCATTTTGTATGCAATATGGGCAACGAGTGTGGCAATGACACTCGTTGGAAACTACTCAGTTTCTTCCAATGTTACGTAGTATACTATTTAATGTAAGTAGGTAACAGACAGAATGATTACTCAGCAACAACTGTACAGGTTTTGATGATTAAGGATTCATTTAAAAGAAGATAGTCCTGAGGTAGTATCATTAAATTTCCATTGAGATCGGATCAATACTAGATCCGAAATTACGAATCTAAAATTCAAAATTCAACCAATTTCTGTAAAAATTAGTATTTCGGAGTTTTTTTTTGTGATTGTTATTTACAAATATTGCTCCTTTCTTTCGAATTTATAAACTGACACTAAAAATTGAAAAATAATAAAACTTTCGCTTATGGCTCAAGAAGTGATTGCACGAGCTAATAAATTTCTCACTTCGACCATGACGCATATAATATTTTTTGCAACAAGTCTACGGTTTAAGCCAGGGATAATAAAACAAGTGAGTTGCTAGGTTAAATCGCTGTTCTAACAAAGACAATATTTAAGAAAATAATGTAGTAGCGGCTCCGTTAGAAAAAATAGGTTTTTGAAAAATGTAAAATTAGGTAATTATTAGAAAGTTACTGATAGATCGTAATAAATATTTGTTCTGAATTACGTTTCTATTGGTCCAAAATTAGGCATTTTATAGGCGAAATAAAAACGAAAATATTGTTATTAGAAGTATCGTGCGACTGATTCGCACCAAACTTTATTGCAAGTTGTAATATTTTCAAGAATTTCGTAGCATTGATCGAAAATTGACAATTTTAAAACAAAAACAAAATCGAAAATAGTCATACCGGAAGTACCGAACGCCCGATCCGCGAAAAATTTTTTATCAATTTATAATATATGGTCAAAAATTAGAATTTTATAGCCAAAACAAAACGAAAATAGCTATACCGGAAGTACCGTGTGCCCGATCCATAACAAAATCTATAGGTCAGGTACTTGGCTTATTACTTATGTTCGTTCCAAATTTCGTGACTATCGGATAAAAATTGCGACTTGTACCGTGGTAACAAGAAATTGGCTTTTATACATATATACATATATGAATTTGAGTTATTAGTGCCAAAATTGAGTTATGAAACGAAAAACGTAACTAACCCCACCCCCTGATCGTTCTATGACACCAAGATTAATAAACAGATTTTTAATAGAAAATCTACTTAAAAAATTCAGGTGTTAGAAAAAGAATTAAAGAGCGATAAAATGAATTCAGGAGTAAGAAAATGAACTAAGGAGTAAGAAAAAGAATCAAGGAGCGAGAAAAAGAATTAACGAGTGAGAAAACAAATTAAGGAGTGAGAAAAGAGTTCAGAAATTAGCCACTTTTTTCAGTCATAGATGCCTAGAAAATACATCACTCTGTACACATATCGCAAAAAAAAAAACGATTAGAAAAGGAAAAAAAACAATTTTTAGGTCAGCCTACCACTTGAATCGACTCTGGTTAGCAAAATGCTAGATTTTCGAATCAATTTGGAACATCAAAGATGATTTTCACTTCTTCAAAAAGTGTAGAAACAGGATAGAAATAAGTTTCTTCTAAACTGTTGTTCATTTCTTTATAGCTGCTCTTACACATACGCCAATATAATGAAAAAGGCTATTTTACATGATGATACCTACAAAAACAACGAAGTTCACTTCTCCATAATATTTAATTCTTATCTATAATCCTGTTCATAAATGAAGTTCATCTGATTAATCAAATAAATAATAATCTCTTTTATGTGAATTCATTGAAAAATATATCGTAGGTACTCAACTGGTTAGCTACTTGTGATAATCTACTCGTTTCCTAACTGAGTAAAATACTATTGTGAAGATGTTATAACACTTTTTTTTCAGTACAACTTTTCAAGCTGGTGCCAAATTTCAAGAAAAACATTCAATTTTATAGATCATAATACAAAAAACTATTTTTTAAGACTCAAGAAAAATACTTCATATTATGACTGCTGTAGTCTGACTCTAAGTTAATACTTAATAAGACAACCTTACTACACCTAAATTTACATCTCCGAAATTGATTGAATATTAATTTGAATTTAAAATAACACTCAAACTTACGAGTTTGCCCATTTAAATTGGTTTAAAAGAAGATAAAACAAGTTGCATAACTTTGCTTCAAATTGGATATCGAGTTTAAAAGTTGTATAAAAAAGAAAATGGTGTTATACCATCTTCACAAAATTATTTTTTCCATTCAAATAGTTCGTTTTTCTGTTCATGTAGGATTATCTTTTTCAAAATAAGTTTCATTTCATGCACGCTTTCATTTTACTGCTTTGCAATTTCAATTTTGTGAAGTATTTTATGTGCCCACCAAAGCGCTAGGATCGCCAGTTTTGATGATTTGTTTCCATGTGACTGTCACACTGCGATAAAGTGTACCACGTTTTACTTCACACAATACTTCACAATTTATTATAAAATCGTATTTGTAAAAACAAAATCATTTTTAACGTAATTATTTAAAATATATAGTAGATAATGTGGGTGTGTGTGTGTGTGTGTGTGTGTGTGTGTGTGTAGATAAATACAGCACACCACCACAACAATGGAAGGAGGAGCGTATTTTTGGTAGACATTTGTGTGTGAACATTGCTCAGTGTTAAAATTGGCAATACAGATTTTTTTTTAATTGTAAGTACCTCACTGAAATTCAAGAAAGAAAAAAAAAAAAAGGAAAAAAGCATGGGATATAAGCCAACAACAAAGGTGACATAATTATACGCCAACTTTCTCACTCGTTTGTATCTGTTTACCACCTTTTCGAAGCCTTGTTCGGAATGACTCCGCTGTGTGATTGGACGATTCACCCCCTTTCTTCTGACCAATGTTATCGGTAAATCTAATAGAATAACCGCTCCACTCCGTATCACACGAGCACCTATTGCAACATATTTGCGCAAAGTGAACGCGAAATCGACTTGTCATCAAGTCCTATCCGTAAGTGCGGGCTTAATTTAACAACGCATTTACAGTTCTGCATCATTTAACCTATGATTTATTGTAGCGGTAGAATGGGCGACAAAACGTTATAAATCTCGACATGAGACACTTTCATCACTCCTTCCTAGCCTCGGGCCTTTCTTTACCGGCTGAAGCGTGCACACACATTCACGCACGCACTCTTTCGCTCTCTCTCTCTCTCTCTTTCAGAAGGATAAGATTTTTCTGAAGAAAAATGACGAAAACGACCCATTTATTCGACGAGAGACGATGCGACGGCATGTACCGGATAGTGTAATATAAAAATACAGCATTTTGTGCAGAGGTTACTCGACGACGACTATCAATATCCTTTACCATGCTCGGTTAACCACTTCGACGTGAACAAGTGAAAAGTGATGAGCGAGGGCGACGTCGTAAGATGTACGACTGTCATAAAGATTGGCTCGTCTTTTCTTCTTTCCTTCTTTTTTTCCCCTCAATTTCAATTCATTTTTCTGGTCTTTGAAAGCGAAAGAATATCCACCGATCCAAAATTTGATTCAATTGGGAAAACTCTTAAACTAGGCTACATTAATTATTTCCACGTTATCTCCCATAAAACGCTAATATTCTGCGAACAGTCTAACTGCAATGACATTTTTTAGGACAAAGAATGACCAACACTAAGAATAGAAACAAAACATCGGAATATTTCCATAGAGCTACTCGTATAAAATGGAATATTTAGCTTGAGGTATAGCATACTGAATACTTGCAAGTTATAATGGTTGCATAATGCAATCAGGAGGCCGTTTACGAACTGTCTACAAGCTTTATAGCTATTTCTACAAATCAGTCATAAAAGCTATATACTTCTTGCTTATCACAACTTCATCGATTATATAGCCATGTCCGGAGGTAGCCATATAAGTCAATAAGAGCTGTAACGAGTTGGGAATACTTTTGTTTGTGATTTTTACTGTAGATTTTTATATTGATATTAAAAATATTGCTTCTTATCAACAAACGGTTCACTTCTACATATGTGTCTTGGCGTAATCTATACAGACAACTCGTAAACACCTCCCAAACGTCGTCATATCTACAATACGCGGTTTTTAACTATGGTTTTTGGGCCACAAACCGCAACCGTCATAGATGAAAGGGTACATATTGTTTTGCACAAAACCAAATTGAAGAGCGTAGCTAAGTCTTCGGCTTAAAAATTCACCTCAACCCCAATCATTAGTGGCGTGTTCAGGCCTTGATTGGCTGACAAGGTGGCACCTTGGCGCAAACTTTTGAAAACATGAAAGAGGCGCTATATTTTGATAAAAACTGGTCCCGGTGAGAAAATTAAATCTAAATATAAAGGGGTACTTCAAGTTCGTTCTAGGCAGCTCGACAAATATTAAACCTATAGACGCAAAATACCTAAATTCACCTCTTTCCAATATATATTCAAAAGATGAGAAAACGATTTGAAAATTTAAAAATTAAAAAAAAAAACAACAGCAACAACAATAACCTTGCCCAATTCACCAACGTATATTTTGACAGTTAAAAGTTGAGGGCAACCTTAACCAAATATTATAGTATTATGGAATCGACTCGCGAAATTATAAACGAAAATTAAAGAATAATATATGCTAGAGAGCCTAATGATTTTTCCTCAATGCTTTCGTACAGCAAGTCAATAACTATGATTTTGATGGCTGTAATATTTGTTCACAAAATAACACATACGTGTATTCCTAGGCTTTATTAATAATGGTCGATTACTGTAAATGAGAACGACATGTACACTTCAACAACGACCAAAAATCATCTCTAATTGAAAATTAAACCCATAATCTCGAAAATATATCACAGGGGAGTAGTTGGTGCGAATTATTCTACCAACAAACAAACAAAAGACGTGGGAAATCCATAGAATATTGATTTATTGAACACAAGGTAGATAAAGTATTCTCGGTAGCCTTCTTGGAGTTCTAATAATTACGTGTTCTTTTTGTTTTTATTATACAGGCGAGTGCTCGGAAAAACAGATTTTTTTTTTTTTAATACATACGTTCTACTTGGTGAAACTTTACATTGTTCTTGAAATTTAAACCATTTTTTTTGTAAATTCTTTATAGAAAGGCTAATTTATCAAAACGATTGAAATCTGAAGGAACAGAACTTGTCCACCCCGTTTTTCTAACAATAACAATTTCAACGAGGAACAGTTCTGGCAAAACTCATTGAGTATTCCTCAATTTTGACGGATTTGTAGCGGTGTCAAAATCCAAACTGTAGATTTTAGGCAGTTACATGTTTCTCAGAATTCTTCACTACGAAATGCATGAGTTGGAATTAGAAAAAATCTATATTTATGCAGCTGTTTTGAAAGCAAAATCTGTTTTGATTTCCCCGCCCCATCATTCTCACCCATTTTCTCTCCCTCTTTCCCTCTATCTATCTCTTTTCAAGTTCGCGTTTGAAGTTGATACTTCGAGAGGAGCCCTCAAGCTGTCGTATTCATATTCACATAATATTCAATTCCTCAATTAACAAATATCGCTCTCGCTCTCACACCCCTAACCTCACCTATTTCCGCTTTCAGTGTAATCCGTGTACAATTAGATCTTCATAATATCACGTACTACTGAAAACCAACATAAACACACACATATACACATCCATATATATCCACCAACGTTTGCTTGCTAAAAGGCTTTTGGTATACACGTAAATTTTTTTATACAAGTAGGGCAAAAAGTTCCTACGCCCGAAAAGGATATGGGAATACGTACATATTATATAATATATATATGAAGGAGTTATAATGAAAAAGAGTGTGCTCACCTCGTCTTGTTATCAGTGTTTATAATATGTGTGCTTTGACCCGAGAATATTGTGTGCAAAACTTGTCTTCGCCCAAAAGATTCAACTGATGACACGGTAATTTATATTTTTAAGTGGAGGGTTAAAGCTTGTTCTCAAAATGATCTACGTGTACCAACTCTAGGGCCGATTTACAACAGACACAGGATACCTATTAACACTTGAGAGAGGAACACAAGGTAATAGGATGCAGAGCTCTGTACTAATTACGCGCATCAAAGGATGTCCAACTAAAGATTATTTGGCGGCGAAATCACTATTCACTCGTATTCCAAAAGCGCAGGTTTTGAAGCGACAATTAGTTGAACACTAATATATAAAATAGGAGATAAAAATATTGGTAAGAATGTTACCTATATTGAATTCGAATGTTTCCTTTGTCTTCCTCATCGGGAAAATCTAAATCAGTACCTACACGCACGTTATTGTGCAACTAATTGAAATGATAACGAGTGATAAATGTAGCCGTCATCGTGCGTTTAAACACAGGGCTGTGATCATGAATTGAATTTATAACAAATAAAAGAGTTGATAACCCGTGTGTTTTCAACAGGGTATCAATCGCTATCATTTATCAGTTCAGTTCATGATCGCAGCCCAGGATTGGTAGGCGAGAAATCGCAATTAAACGTATATGTTATCAATGTTACCATGCAAGTAATATTGCTTCATATTGTTCAATTTTTCGCTTCGAAACTCTGAATACATGAGCTTGAGACTAGGTACAGCGGTACCATAATGAACCTACGTAGCGGCCATAGAGAAAAGAATAAAAAACAGACTGAATGCTCAAGCAAGAACAAGATTCGATTGTGCAAGACCAAGAACGAACGAAAACTTATAAATATGAAGAAACCGTAAAATATTCCCAATCCAGATATTCAAATAATTTGATATATTCAATATTTCATTTTTTCAATCACATTTTGGAAAGAACATGCATGGTAAGTTTAATTTAGCCATCAATAATGGTAAAAAATCTTAAAAGCAGAAGAAAAACCACGACCAAAACCGAGGCTTGACATCTAACTGAGACACGACAAAGACCAAATTATGGAGTGCAAGACCAAGACCGAGACTGAGAGTATTTATGCAAGACCAAGACTACCATGGTCTTGGTATTGATATTGGTATTGGTCTTGTTTTCATTCATCACTGAACACTGCATACTCTTTGGCACACATCCCATATGGATACAAAACTAAGAAATTAATCCAAGAAACATTTTTAACTTTTTTCAACTTTTTACCCAGAAATTGTTCGAGACGCTAGCAACCACAGAATTATAGATCATTATACATTACCAAGAAAAATTAAAAAAATGGGTTGAAAAATTGAAAAAATTTCAATCAATTATGTCTCACTTCAACGGATCTAAACCGGAGGTACAAAACTTTTCAACATCCCCTTTATATGCATATGAACCTCGATTATCTGACCACGGTGGGCCTTACAAAACTGAGGCGATGATCAGAATGTAAAAAAGGTCGGATAATCAAGAAGTAGCTTCTCATCAACTGAGTTTTCCTTCGAAAATTTCACTTGACAAATTCCATGATTTTATTTTGTGTCATGTAAAAACCCTTCACAAACTATAAGACCATTAATTCTTTTGCCACTAATTTTATATTCAAATTGGAAATTGCATACCTCTTCTTTGATTACATGTCCCAACAGAAAACGTTATTTTAATTTTCATCTTGTTTCACAAAACCAAACACAGATTGCATAACTTATTCCAAATTTCTAATTTAGGCTCTCATAGCTACTTACAGAAGGCAGCGTGATCAATTAATCCGAGGAGTCGAATAATCGAGGTTCTAATGAATGGTAATCAATACAGTCAATGATCATTAGGCACCACCACAAACCAAAATGATCAATTATTCATATCTGAAATATACGATTAAATTAATTTCAATTATTCTCATGTTCGGTTAATCGCTAATCGACAGCTTCAATTCATTTGAAAATAATTCTTCCTCACAACGCCACAATGGAAATGGAATTCTATCTACAACCAACAAAAATCTGCTTCAAACTGTATGAAAACACACTGAAATACTACCGCAGCAGTGGTAATACCGGCAACGGACGAATCATCTCAAACTAACACTTAAAAGTAGAGACGTGCCGTTTGATTTGTAAATAAAGCTCAGTATTAACGCTATATTAACTTCGCCAATAAAAGTTCACCATTTTATTATCGTCGAGGGAAAATCGTGATACCTACGCTGCTTCGAACCCTATCCTCCTTGCCACACCATCACACACAAGCATCCACCTCAAAATACACAAACACTTCAACAGTGGCAGCAGCAAGCAACCAGCCAGTCATCCAAGGGAAGACGGATAAAATCCCTTTGCTCTAGTTTTCCGCCAATTTGAACTCGAACTTTCTTTTCCCAATCCGTTAATTAAGATTTAATTCCTATGTTCCTCGTCTTCTTCTTCTTCTGCTTCATCTTCCTTTCTCTCATTCAGTCTGTCTGTCTGCCTCTCATTCCATCTCGCTCTTTCTCTCTACCCTTTTTTCATTGCGTGTTCAATTAAAAGAGAAAAGAGGAAAAAAAGAAAGAATCATCCGGAGACAGAATAAACGTTCAAACATTCACCAGACTGTCCCTCAAGACAATGGGGAACAGCGGCAAAATTAAAAAAATACCGTACATTTTTTTCATGTTTTCTTTTTCTAGAATGTATTTTTTTTATTTTTACGTGCTCTTCGTTAAGCCAATAATTATAAAATATTACCAACGAGCACGTCGTCCAATGTTGGAAAAGTAGTTGAGAAAAAAAAAATTCACGACAATGATGAGGAAATTGGCAGGTGTTAAAATAATGATAACGTGTAGGAGAGTGTAACACTTTTTTTTCAGCTCGTAGCCGCATAAGAAAAAAAAACAAACAAACAAAACTTTCTTTACAGGGTGTTTCCTGAGAAGCTCGCAGAACTTCAACAGCAGATACTACACCTCAGAACCAAAAAAAGCGTTTTTATAATACATAATTCGAAAGACAACGTTTACAATCGTATTTTGCTGGCAAAAAATAATGCTTATCATCGATGAATAATGTATCCTCGATGTAAAGTGATTTTCTATTGACCTGAAATTTTCATACTTATGAAAAATTCATTGGCCTGACAGGGATACGAACCTTCAACCCCCGCATTACCAAGCTATTGCTATGAATACTAGTTGAGAGAAAGTAGTCACGGTGGATACATTTGTTTGTTTTGACTATTTTTTCCAACTGAAATTGCTAACAATTACAATTAGTGGTTATTAATGGTTCTGTTCCTATGATTTCGTTGATTTCCAATCATTACTTATAAATAATGTCTTTCTCAACAAGGTTTGAAAGCGAATTTACATGACTCAGGAATTTCTTACTCGCTATGCTTGTTTTGCAAACTTGCCCACACATGTAAACCCTCACTTTCAAACCTTGGTACGTAATACACTATTAATGAACGCCTGTCACGTTTTCTACGTTCAAGGAGCTGGATATACCTACTAAAATTATGACAATAGAAAATCTCCTTTAAAATTGTCATGTAACCAGAGGAATTTTTTCGTTCTTTGTGGCAAATGCTATGGGTCGACTAGGTCGAATAACAATTTTTGAAGAAATTTCCTGATAAATACTTGTAATAAAGGCCTACGTAGCTCTATGACCGTCAAAAACAAGGCATATTTTGTTTGTTGAACTCTTTTTATTTGTTATAAGGTGTATACTATCTGATATTAAAGTTTATACAACTAGTTAGGAAACACTATAGCAAAAAATACAATAAAAATCCGACAAATCCTCATATATTTCACACAAAATACGTTCTTCGAATCAATGAAGTAAACAACTGCCGATAAATGGGAAGCCTTCAAGATCAAGTTAATCAATTAAAATCTTTGGTGTCACCATTTTACATCCCCTTCTTAGCTGCATCCTCTTATCGCTGTATTGTACTACTAAAATGCCACGCAAGTTTTTAGTTCACATACTGCATAATGTTACTCCAAATCTACAAGTTATTGCAAATTTTGAATTCCGAAGCACAAATTCGGAAAAATATTATTTTCGAAAAAATTCACCTCATACCTCTACTACGGGAGAGAAATAAGCAGGCAACAAAAAAGTTTAATTACTTGAATAACAGTAGCCTCCTTCCCACGCTCCCACTTTTATCGGATTCCAATTTATTTTTCTTTGACTGATTTAAATTACACCGAGATGTTCATAAGCTTGTTTTTCCACTGGAAATGTGAGAGGCCAGCTGCTGCGTGTGTACATATGTACCGTACTGTGGGTATACAGTCGAATGAGAGCGGCCAAACATTGAAAACTTTCAATTACTCGACTACGTTGCACAGAAAAAGCAAATAAAATCACCTTCGTCAAAGTACTCGAGTAAAAGTTCTCGACTTCGTATTTATACAGTATATACGTCGAGTAACTTTTTCGACGAAGAATTCCTTCGTATTTCAATGAAAAATCCTGATTTATACAGACTTCACGCAGCGACACGTTTTAAATTCAAGCAAATAAGAAGTACGTGTCAAAGATGTCCATTCATAAGTTTACTTATACGGACGGCGCGACGTCAACAACAAAAACAAAACCAACAATAAAAACAATAACAACTACATTATCATTAATAAGAGCATTCAGTGAACTTTTTCATAGCTGAAAGTAAATTTGTAAGAGGTTCAGTCCGAAAGAGAACAAGAGCAACAGAAAACGAAGGAAAAAAGAAGGGGGTTTTCAAAAAAATTACAAAAAAACAAGGAAAAACGTCTACGCCAAAAGCAGCTGCTAGCTGAAAATATCGTATGAGCGAGTGTGATGTGAAACTAGATTTTTAAACCCCACGTTGGCAATGGCGGTAACAACGTTCGGTTGCAAATTATTAATTAATTATTTTGTAAACCTTGTCGAGATTCTTTAGCCTCTTGCGGCGTTCGTACATCGTGTAAATTGTCTTTAATTAATAGCGAAGACTACACATCGCTAAGGTGAAATTTTTTCAGCTACACTTGGTGTCGTCAACTTGGAAAAAAATTATCGTCTAAATGAAAATGAAGATAGGCAAAATGTTGTACATACGTACATCGTACATACATAATACATATTATACATACATATATCACGTCAGTCTGCAGACATTAGCGTTTCACAATTTCAAATCAGAACAAGGTAAACTTTCTCTTGTTATTAGATCTATCGATTTCAGATTTTCGATTATCTATGTTAAGAAAAATGTCAGGGTGAGATAGATGCTCAAGGTCTACGACAAATTGTTAACCAAAAATTCAGTTTTATAATTAGTAGACCACCTATGCGTATAATCTAATAATATTCCGACAAGTACATTTCAGGTGTTCAGACAATGTAACAATTGGCATAGGAAAGAAAGGAGAACATAAAAGGAAAATAATGAGGGAAATAATTGAGCTTATTATGTACACAGGGTTTCCAGTGAAACACCGGCATTATTTCACTGATAGGTTTTAAATTATGAGCGAAGCAAAAAATTAAAAAGTAGGTTACGCAACTGTTTTTACATAAATCTATCAGCGAAACGGTTAACGCTAAAACTGACAACGATTAGGAAGTCACTTTTGATATGAAATTATGTAGTTACAAACAAGTGTATAAAATATTGCATAACCGTTTGTTTGAAGGGGTAGTTTAAAAAGTAGCCTCGCGAATCGGCAAACAAAATGTAGAACAATCAAAATTTTCTCAAAAATTGTTCAAAAATTGAAACCTTTATAGCATGAAGTCTAGAGAAAATGTTGAAACAATATTTTTTCTTATCTCACCAAATATTATCAACCAGGAAAAAACGATGCGGGGGTTTTAAAGGACAGTCTGTATAGAAATCCGGTTGTCCCACAGTTGATTTAAAGTCAAATTAACCAAAGTAGAATACAGGAAATTACAAATTCTAATTGTCTTTTGTACCAAATAAGAACAGCGTGACGTAATCAAAGCCCATGGACGACGGGGAAAATGAAATTGTAAAAATTCCCACCATTCAACAAAGGCTGCACCCAAAACGCTGTTTACTCGAAAGTATTTGCACTCAACACAGCTATGAAATGTGAACGTAGTCCCTCTGACATCACGTCGTTCTTATTTGATACAGACTGCAATTAGTTCTTTTGATCAGTATCCAAACTTTTATTGGAGGATATCTTCACCATTTAAAGGGTATTATTATCTTAATTTAGAGGAGGCTACTACACATTAAATGAGTTTAATTAAGATACACGTATACCATAAATCAAAAACCGCACTGCCTCAATATTCTCAACAGTGCAAGCGCGGTTGTGAGGAGGTGGGGAATTTGTGGAGTCAATAACCCCAAAACCAGCCAAAAACAAAGTATTTCGGTGCAAAAACCATTCGCAGAATTATTACATTGCATTCAAGTTCTTGGTGCAAGTGGGAGGAGAGAGATGTTTGGCTGGTTAAAAAACGAGAATCTCAAATTATCTACGCCACTGAATAATGAGTTCAGGTCATCTTCTGGTAATTTTGTGAGTGGTTTTGACAGAAGTAAGTCGTTTCTGTGTTCTAGACGTTTTCGCAATGTGCTGATTTGTTGCATACAGCATAGAGCATGAGGGAGGTTATTAGTTGTTTAACAGGTAATAGACTGTTAGTTTTGTATGTTCACTTCTAAACATACGGAGGAAATATTTCTTTAGTTGGCTCTTAGAATGGATGATAATCAACTGTTTTAAATTAATTTACAGTACCACGGACGCAAGAAATAGAGGGCAGTTGGACGACCTAATTTTAAAACCTAGAGTGCTAAAAAAAACAACAGTTTCAAGAAAAAAACTTAGCGCATATTTTTAACACCCCACAGTCAAGCCAACAGTTCAAGTTTACGTGATTTATAAACGAACTTCGAAATGAAATTCATCTGAAAGTGGCGCAGACTTACGATAAACAGACGTTTATGAATACGAAAATATTCGTAATATTGAATGAGCTTTAAAAAATTTGTCGCTTATGAAGTTTTAAAACTAGGCAGCCAAAATTCCTTTCGCACTTTCGCCGATATTTTAAAAATATTTCATTTTTTCGCAAGAATAACGTTGATGTACAATCAATTTTACGATTAAAACGATGAACATCTACGTCCACTTGCAGCAGAAACATAACTTTTTCGATTTTGATTTACGAATAAGAACTTGAATTTTTCTACAACCCTCTCTGCATTATACAATTTTGCATGAATCACACAATTGCACCGCCCGGTAATATTCTTTCATATGAAACTTTCAAGCATACAGGATTGTGATGGAACCGCAAGGATTCCAAAAAAAAAAAAATTATTAGCAATGCTAATGGAGTATCAAAAATTTCTCTATTAACGACGACAGCAACAAGGGGTCGCAATCAGACAGTCTGAAACTCTCCTCGAACGAGTTCCATATCAAAGAAGTGTTCCTACGAGTCGTTGTTTAATAGCGAAACAGTGAGGAAATGAATTTTCTCAAACGAACTCGACTCATCTGCTAAGGCAATACCACTGTTTCTTCGCTATCGTATCGGAAAAAATGTCCAAAACGGTAAAATAAAGAGGGCACAGAACATTCGTTGATTTTACTAACAAAATGCATACATTCAAGTCGGAAAGAACCCGTTTTTAAAATGATTTCCAAGATAGGCCACTGCAAATACTTCATTACTGATGCATTTTTACGGATGCTGGTATCTTCGAAAATCTATAGACGTAGGCAACGAACGCAAAAAAGAAAGCGCGAAAATGACATTTTTTTGAAATTTCGTATTTGAATAAAACGAACGAGAAAAAATGTTCGCAGTGCCTAATTACTGATGAAGCTTCGACGTCAAACAGCATATACTTTTTTCTCTTATTATTTGTCAATGCAATAAAAAGAATAAGTTATAACGGAAAATAGAATGAAAATAAAAATACAGCAATTTAAGATTTTTTTTTCTCGCTCTATTTCTCATCGAAAAGTTTTACTTTCAAGAAAATTACGAACGAGGAAAGCTGGTATTTTTTGTACTTCCAATACAAATTTGCGAATTGTTTGCATGAAATTTAATAATTGGAATTTGCCTGTTCTTGTTTGTATCGCGGAGGAAATGAAATAAATTATTTCTATACGAAGTTGGTGATGCGTGATTTTTCTCTCTCCCGCTCTCTATCGGTTTCTCTCCGTCGCCTGTTTTTTTATTTCCTTTTTATTTTATATCCATAGGTAAATATAGTGAATCGATAGCGGCGATGATGGACGGGTGGCAAACGGGAGACAACTCCAAAGAGGAAAGTATTTTAAATTGAGTTTTAGCCGGGTGGCGTATTTCAAAAGTTTTTGGGTCGGTATATTACACGCTTTGTGATTATTCATGAGGTTAGAGAAGAGAGTTGACTGAATACGGAAAAAAAAAACAAAAAAAAAAAAAAAAACTGAAAATATCAAAAATGCAAAAACGCGCCTGACAAAATTGGAATGGGAAAATTATACTCCACAAACGTTTGTGTAAAATGTAAATCGGAGTATAAAAATGAAACTAGCACCGTGTGACTGCTCACAACCAATCCAATGTTCAATAAGAACTGAAAGAGCAACAGAAGTCTATAAACTTTGTAAACGAAACTTAAGTAAGTGGTTGCTGCTCCAATAATTCACAACAATATCTCCACGAACAGTAGCGGAAGTTTTTGTATGCACACCACAACCATGTATACATGCAGAAGTTAATGTTCGAGAATCAAATGGAGTGAAGAGGTTTTAAAAGATGTACTTGTTCACTGCGGTGAGCCATAAGCCTAGACAATTAATTTCACACTGTTTCATATTAAAGCAATAACGGTGTTTACACGACTTCAAGATTCCACTAGACTACATAGAAGCACAAAGTATACATTCGAAGGTTAGAGCCTTTTTTACCTCCTAAACGTTTACATAAGCATTCACATAGGAAAATCATTCAATCGCCTCGCGACCATTTTACTCAAGGTCTAAATTCTAGATGTTACTCAGAGTCGGAGCCAGAGCACACTTTTGGGTGGGTTGAAAGAATTTTTCCAAGCAACAGCCAAATTTGACCATAATTTTTCAAAGGCGTGTGAGGTAATCAAAAACTTTTTGGGTGTTTGATCACAAAACCCCTTACCATTCTTACGCCAGTGAAGTTACTTCCTGTTGACGAGGAAAAAAGTTGATTAAATGATCTAACATGAATTTTTCAATCACATGAGGGAGCATCAAACACGATCAAACCGAACACCCAACACACACCACCCACTAGAATTGTAAATTCAACAACAGACCGTGGACCCAAACCGACGGGACTAAGGTACTGTGGCCCAGAATCTAAACTTATGCCACACAGACCCTAATAAACAAGTTAGATGTTTTCACCGATAAAATTTACTATGTTCCTTTCAGTATATTAGTCAGAAGAAACAACGATTGAATTGGATCACTTTTATTCATTTTTTTTTTTTTTTTTTTTGCAATCAAAAATCCTAAAACCCACTGAAGCTCAAGACTTAATACAAGAGTAAAAAGGTAAGAAGCACTCGCTATTAATACCTACCCAAGACAAAATAGATTAGATCAATTTGCATAGCTTCTTTCGGAAATAGTATTTTGTGAGAATCGATTGCCGAACTCCAGCAGCCCAGCACGACAGGTAGTATTCAATAAAACGAATAAAATTTGTCACAATAACATGTGGCCAATATTCTACATTGAACGAACGATAAAAATTTTAAGTTTCAATAATCTTTTCGAAAAAAACTAAGGTAAGCCTAATTTCTCAAGACAATATAACTACAAGCCATATGTTTTCATAATGTTTTTCATTCGTTTCATCATACGTTCTGCCGATCATCAAAATTTGGAACTGGAAGTCGACTCTCAGGACACCCTGTGCGGCGGTTACACATCTGGATTTCCACAACGCATCAACAATCATCAACTGTTCTTAGAAATAAGAAACCAAGAAGTTCACGAAAAATCAATTACCAGGGAATGAATTTTTGAGGAACGTTACATAGTAAAAACAAAAAATGACGTGTTCAGAAATTTATCTCCTAGAGAACTTACAGAGCTGATTCATCAACATTCGTTTGAAAAATCGAGAAAAAAAAATCAATGATGGATGAACTAGAACAAAATCCTATTATGGATGCTGAACAACGACCTGGTTTCCTTGATCCTAATTTCGGCGCCAGCGTAGACTACTAAAGAGTTGCGAAAGAGCAGACAGCTGTTCGTACGAAACTTTTACGCGTTAATTATAATTCATTATCTATTCGAGGTTTCGCCCAAAAATTATTTCAATAAATTATCTTGGTGCGCTTCGAAACGCCGACAACAAAGGATTCTGTCATCAGTACCCGGTGCCCATATACTAACGTTGGCCATTTACTGGCTAATTAGCAAACAAAGAAATCCGATAAACTGCACTTAGTATTCTGTGGTAAACAATTTTACGTGTTAAATGTACCCTTGCGCATTCCCGCCGCCATCGTCATTATTCAAGCAAATTTTCACAAACCTCACGTTTTTAGTATCTCTACGCGGTGTAATCCGACATCGGAAAAATAAACAGGAGATTTTATATTGCATACCTATCGAATACTTGAATAGTTTCAGCATTGTCGAACTCTCCAGGATTGTAACTGGGGTTGGGGGACGAGGGCGAGGTGGTGGCGTCGATGTTAAATTAATAATATTTTCGTCTACTTCGTCGGGAAAGCCTCACGAAGATTATACATAGCGTTGCGACACAGAAAGCCTAACAAACGATGACGAGAAAACGAAAATTACAGCCAATTTCGAAGTAATACGTCGAAAGGATTTCAAGGATTTTTAGCATCACAGAAGCAGCGGGTATGACGTCAACAACATAATAAGGTTACCTAAGTATAACGTTACCAGTATGTAGGCGATCGCAGTTGCTGTGGACTGGAATGAATACTGGAATTCAAACGCTTCGAATGACGCACACTTACCTTCTGAAACAAGAAGAAAAAAAATAGGTAATAAAAATTATCTGACAAAATTGCTGGTTGCCAACTTTTTTTTTTTTGGATCGCCATTCTAAATTATTATCTGAAATAAAATAATAACAGTCGGGTTTTCACTATGCTCTTTTACAAACTACAAGCAAGCTTTATTAGAAGCAGCGCGTAAAAACTTGAAATGTAAACAAGCAAAAGCTGCTCGTTTACAATCTAGAAGTTTGGGACCTTCTAATTTTTCAATTTTAAAATCTAGTTCTCTTGAAGCTGATAGTAAAGAAGCTGTCCGTAAAAGCACAAATCACAAGGGACGACTGTATTTTGGCAGTTTTTTTGTGATTAAGATTGTTAATATATGGCTTCAGAAACAATCTCCAATGTAAACAAAAAAATAAAAAAATAAAAATTTGCGCTTCTACAGAAATGGTAAAAAACCGTCTGTCAGTAAAAGAACTGTAGATTTATTTTATTTTATTTTTTATTTAAATTGTTTATTTCTCACTACTCGGAACCCAATTATAATAATGAAACTTCTCAGTATAACTCCACTTAATCCAGGATGTCGAGCAGGGTTTTCAGAATCGCGTACGGCGGCGCACTAGCTATAGGTGGTGGTGTCGTACAATTTGGTGGAAAAAAATAAAAAAATACCAACCTAACTTAAAATAAAAAGTTATTCTGTTACTTATGTCATGAAAGACACTACCTGTGATTCTTATAGTAGAAATAAAAAATTGTTTCTCATAAATAAATTAATAGAACTAGTAGTTAAAATAGTTGAACATACTCATTGTAAAATTGTTAGATTTATTCATTTATTCTACATCATTCCATTCATTTGAAACAATTTCCGACTAATGGCAAGGACTAATATTGTAGGTCACCAGACAATATGGTTTCATCGTCGAATCAAGTCCATAGTCAACTTTACCCAAGCTACATAAACAGGGTTCCGCGGGAGTAGGGAAAAATGGTGAATAAAGGAAAAGAAAAAGGAAAATAAACAGGAACTCAATGAAAGGAAGATGGAAAGAATGTGATCTGGAAGAAGAGGTGATGGAGAAGAGAGGCTGAAGGAGAAGGAAAGAAACAGGGGAAAAGAGAAAGAGAAGTAATCAATAGTATATCACAAAATATGGGAGGAGGAAAGTGAGAAATTATCAAACTGTGTGGTTACAGCGCTCGCCATACTTACTCCGACCAAGTTGCATACGATACTTCATTAACTGAGCGAATGAAGATTTTTGAATTAAAAAAAAACAATGTGTTTTCATCTTTGTTTTTAACAATCATGAGTCATTCGCACTCATGCTCCAATTATTATTGTTATGAAAACCAGGTCTTATGATGATAAATATGCGATGAACAGTTTATAATGCGATACTTCTCTTCCTTGGGAGATAAAGTAACTATTTTATTCCCAGTGATATACGGTCATCGGTAAATCGTCATTTCTCCACTCATTAACAAGATGATTAACTGCTATATTTTCATTCGCATAGTTAATAATGAGTCTTTTTGTGTAAAAATTGACTACTCTTAGCAAGAAGGTTTTCTCAAGGAAAGTTTCAAGCCTTAGTGGAAGTCTGTTGCCTCCTTAAGGACCAATTTTTAGATTTTCATCAAAGTATTGTTCACATTTCTTCATTGTTTATAAAAATAGAATTATATCTTCCATAAATCAACCTTGGAGAGTATATTTTCTTCAAGTGTTCAATTTTGAACTGACTGTCATTTGAAAATAAGTTGACCGATTTTTCTCAAATTCAATACAAAAACAATCCTTCATATACCCTAAAAACCATAGAAGTTTTAAACCAAATTCATTTAAATTACGTGACTACTAATAAAGCCAGTTTAGTTTGTTGGCCAAATTCGTTCATTTTGAATCGTTTTGGAAGTCGTTTTCGCAAAGTGAATCACCTAAGTGAATTAGTCGTTTGTGACGAGTTCGTTTTTTGGGTGCAGTTTTGCCAACCTTAATTTTTTTTTGAAAAGGCAAATTTGGAGTTTTTTGATCAGTGTTGTCAACTTTTTTTTGTAATTTTTTCTACTGATAAATTCCTGTTTATTTTTTTTATTGAAACTTGAATTTTATTTTTGTTTGATAATTAATTTTGTTTTGGCAAAGTTGTCAAATAATTATTTATTAACTCTTTTTTTTATTGAGGAATATTTCATCACGATTGGAGTGGGGAGAATGGAAAATTAAGTATGAAGTTAGATAATATTTTTTTTTACAAAATTATTTTGCCAGTTTAGTTTATAGGACATTTGTTTCTAGTTACTTATTTTATTTTTGTTTGATAATTAATTTTGTTTTGGGAAAGTTGTCAAATAATTATTTATTAACTATTTTTTTATTGAGGAATATTTCATCACGATTGAAGTGGGGAGAATGGAAAATTAAGTATGAAGTTAGATAATATTTTAATTTTTACAAAATTATTTTGGCAGTTTAGTTTATAGGACATTTGTTTCTAGTTACTTTTTTGGTGCGATTGTTGCACTGTGTTTTTTCTTTCAAAATATTTAAGATGGAACGCTATGTTATTGATTTTCAAGCATTAAAGATGACAAAAATAAGTATATTTTAAAAGAGTTGGCTGTTGTTTCAGTTCATGGAACAAAATTGATGCATTGCTTGATTTTCCTCCTTTTAAATTTGACAATTTATCGAGTAAATCTCAGAATTCATCTCGATATTTGGTAGATAATCATCATGGAATTAAATGGGAAGATGGATATGTTACTTTATGCAAGCTGTATGGATGCTGACAGGTATTACTGAATATGCAGATGAATTATATATAAAAGGGAGGGAAAGGAAGAAATATATTGAAAAAACTGACAAAGGTGTCACCTATTGATTTGGATGAATTGGAATGCCCTAGAGCAAAAACATTAATTGATTCTTCATCTTCACCAAGTTGTTATTATAAGCATCACTCGAGTAGTAGTGGACGATATTTTGAAGCATGTTCTCTGAGAAGAGTTTATAAACTGAAATGGTGGCTTTTGGAATATTTAAAGAGACCTGCGATATTAGATTTTGAAGATACAGTAGAATATGGTACAGTTGAAGAGGGATATGATATTCCTCCCAGCAGAACACAAAAATGTTTACACTGCCAATCAGTTGCCAGGGAGAATAAGTTTACCTGCCAGTGTTATTGTTAATACGGATAATTCATACAACAAAGGTCGACATTGGTTAGCTATACACATTAATTCGCAAGAAATTTGTGAATATTTTGATAGTTTTGGATTTCCTCCTACAAATCCTACTTTTATTTCCTTTATGCAACTTAACTCTAAAATTTGGCATTATAACAATGTTGGATTACAGAGTAATTTTACTGATGTTTGTGCAGATATGAAAAAAGTATGGATATTATTTATTTACTACATGTTATTACACAAGAGGGCATTTTTATTTTCACAGGCTAATAAACAGTATTTCCTGCACCAACAACTTATCATAGTTTATGATTCCATGCAACCACATTTTCCCAAAACTCCTTTGAATGATTTAGAAAATGAAATGATTCAGATTCTTAATAATACTAAAATAGATTTCATTAATTGCAAACAATTTCTATTTTCCTCTACATATCCTTCAGGAATAGTTAAGAAAATAGGTATTTTAATCCGGAATTACAAGTAGCTGTTTTTATGTCATATTGAATTAGTTTTAATTGATATTTATTTAGTTATTGAAATAAGCAACCTTATTATTCAATACTGAACTACCAGAATATATGTTTCCTTGATGCTTTAATTTGTTTGGTCTTTAAAACCTCTTGCTACAAGACGTACTTTGGCTACATATTTACCATATTGGTCTTGTTTAGTGGTAAAAACCAATTTTGTATTTATTATATTCATATTTCTTTGTTTTTGGTACAATTTTCCGACCTCTTAATTTTGAAAGAGCAGAAAATTTGCCTTTCATGGCATTTAGCCAGGCATCAGTAAATGAATTATTTTTAATATCTTCAATTTTTTCGGGTATATTTTCTTCTAAAAGATAGTAATGGTTTTTATTTTCTATTATAGCACTAGCCTTATGGTTACTAATTTTATTTCCTTTGTCTATTTTAACTTCTTTTAGGTTCTTAGCTTCATTGAAGCAAACGTCACAGGCAATGTATCATTTATTTTTTATGGGATTCCTAAAACAATATCCAGTGGTGGTATATCCTATCATTATTTTTTTCAGATCTTTCCATAAGTTTGGGATCTTTTTTCTAAACCTTTCTTTTTTAGCTTTTGTGGGTTTTTGATTTCTTACTTTCACATGAATGTGCCTGTGTGCCAATGAGCCAAAAATTCTTAAATTTGATAAATCTGGTTTTTTTGTCAAAACATATGTCGTATACGGTTTTTAATTCTTTATTTGATTTACTGGGTGACTTATTCACCAGATAAGCAGTAGTACTGATTGCATAGTTCCAAAATGTAATGCCTAAGTTTGAATCAAATAATATGCATGTTACACATTCTATTAAGGTCTATTTTTTTCTCAGCAACTGCGATTAACTGTAGCAAGTAGGCTATCACAGGTTTCAACAATATTCCATTTTCTTGACAATAATTTTTGACTTTGTTATCAAAATATTCTTTTGTATGATCACATCCTAAAATTGAAATTGGATTTTATGGAAATTTAGTTTTCACCAGAAGTTGATATTTTTTAAATTCTTCAAAACATTGACTTTGTTGAATAGGATTTACAACAGTATAATTAGAAAAATGGTCGGTGAAAGTTATAATATAGGTACCTATCATTGTAAATTGATGGCATCAGAGGGCCCATAATGTCTATTGACACAATTTCTAGCCCACAAGTGGGTTTTAATCTAGTTATTCTTGTTCATTTTCATGTATATTTACTTGACTTAATTCTACTTTTTCTTCATCTTGACCCGACTCATCATTCAACGATTCATCATTAAATATTTAATTATTATTTTCTATACTGTTTTTCATATTTTCATTTAATTTTACATTCTGATCTATAACATCAACCTCTCGGTTACTAGGTTCCTCATTTTCTTCCTCAATATTTTATTTCTATCTCAAAATCATCCCATTCATCGTTACATTTTCTAATACATACATTATTTTTTCTATTTGATTACTATTTTCTGTTTCATCTATATATTCTTTTACTAATTCATAGTCTATAATATATACTTCATTTACTTTGGAAGCTGTGGCTATTATTTTTCTATTCTTTTGAGTTAAAATTTTGATATTGGCTGCAAACACGTTGCCATTTCTGCCATGGAATCTATGAAACAGAGATGCATAACAAAAACTTCAAATTTAAAAGTTAGATGAAATGTTTTATTGCGATGTAGTTCGTTGATTTCTTTGTCATTCATATTCAAGTTTGTTTTCTCATTATCCAAATTCTGCCATGTTGACTATCATCTTTTTTAGTAACTCAAAAGTAGTGTGGATATTTTGTCTTAAGTTCAATGAGTCATCGATCACAATAGACATGTAACAATATGCAAACAATAATTGTGGAAGATTGTATGTGAGATATTGGTCAACAATAGACGATAAAACAATCAAATTCAAAGACTGTATTTCGAGTTTGGGATCTGACATACAGTCCAAATAGGCTTAATATAGGCATTTAAGGGCATTTGAACAGTGATATATGGAAAATGTGCATATTTCAGTGCATTGACCTGAACCTGTCATATGATAAAAGACATCGTTGATTCCTTTGTCATTCATATTCAAGTTTGTTTTCTCATTATCCAAATTCTGCCATGTTGACTATCATCTTTTTTTCAGATTTTCAAAGATTATTAAGTGCCAGACAAGTTTTCTTAATGCAAAAAAAAAGATTTCAATCATAAAAATTTAGATAGGGGTAATATGAAAAGATTTATTGAAATATTTAACAAACTTGCAAGAGAATTAAGAAACCAAGGATATCAGTTAACCCTAATAGAAGAAATACAACAATTAATGATGACATTAACAGATGATTTTGATGTAAAGATCGTAGCATATAATACCATCAATAACAGAGAAGAAAAAATTGAAAAACTACAATCTATGGTCATAGAAAAATTGGATAAAATTTTTGAAAAAAATTTACAAATGAGACAATTTAGAAATTTTGGTCAAAACTTAAGATATCCAAGAAATTATTATAATAATATTAATTTAGAGGAAATTATGGGAATAATATAAATGGAAACATTAGAGCATACAATTCAAATGAAAATACACAACAGCAATCAAGTAGAAATTTTGAGAATACAGAAAATTTTTGTAAAAATGACAATGTGAAAATGTTGTAATTGTGGCAAATTAGAACATGTTGAACTTTTTGTAATTCAATGTCATTTAACCCAAAATTAGAATCAAAATTACTCATATAATAATCAAAATTAAAATAATATTCAAAACTAACCGAATAATAATCAAAATATTGGTAACAGTCAGCATAATGAGAACAATCCTGTATATAATGGTATGAATAACAATATGAAAATAAATATGGGTGAGAAAACAGTCCACAAAATTATGTTAGATGGTGGGCAACTGTCCACATTGTTTCTCCCTTGCACAATTACACCAATACCACAAATTAGATCAACTAATAAATTACAAATTGAGTTAAAAAACAAGTATATGTTGGCACTCTATAAGAATAATAGTAATTAGAATTAAAAATTAATATGCTGAAAAAATACTTGTGAAATTTAGAGACTGTAACATTATGTACAGATTTAGAAATGGACCTTTATCAGGAATTAAAAAGCAGAAAGAGATTATTTGAATTTAGAACAAATGAGTATTTACAAAAATATATACTTGAAAACAGATAGAAAACTAATAGCCACAGCTTCCAAAGTAAATGAAGTATAATATTATAGACTATGAATTAGTAAAAGAATATATAGATGAAACAGAAAATAGTAATCAAATAGAAAAAATAATGTATGTATCAGAAAATGTAAACGATGAATGGGATGATTTTGAGATAGAAATAAATATT
>WOFM01001547.1:0-232614 GCA_011428145.1 Ericerus pela | reverse complement strand
AGTAAAGTATTACATATTTATGTCATTAATTATTCTGTAAACTTACAAATAATGCCATTTTATCATGTGTCAATGGCAAAGTAGAATAATAATAAAATTAATTATTTTCAAATATAATTTTAATTACTAAATTAACAAATATAAAAATTAATTTTTTTCTAGCCAGAATTGGAAATTTGGAATCACTATCACTTATCACCAAAGGTTGTTTTTTGTAAAAAGAACGCCTGTTAACAGTGGCTTCAGCGGTCTTCCATTTAACCCTATGTATTTCTTATCAGTTCTAGCAGTCCATAAGCTATATAGTCAAAGATCAGACCTCACCTCAATAAAAATAGGAAAATAAAGAAACATCGAATTCGAAAACAGATCCCATATAGAAAATAAAAATGTTATCACATTAAAAAGAAGAACTAATGAACTAGTTCACTTCTAGGATTCGTTCAAAAGAACAAACTCGTGAACGAACTACTCATCACTAATTTTTGTTATTTTATTCGGTATTTGGAACTTGGAAGGTGATTTGCGGGAGAGAATCGCAATCGCCATTGTTAATGTGTTACAAAATTTTCTAAATCTTTCACATTTGACATCTCCCAGAATTTATTATGGGATCATTTGACAGTGGTTTAATCAAATTTAAGCGATAGAAATGATGATAATTTCACTAAGCAAGAAATCTTGATGAACATCTGTAGAAATCTAATTATATTTCGTGCTTGTCGATCGATCAACTGGAATTAAAATGGCCGAGAAACCTCAAGCCAAAGGTTAGTAATAAAAATTATAGTTTAGTTATATGTAAATTGAGAATATATATTCTCTTTAGAATTGTTTAAAGGTAATCGAGAAGGATTAATCGATGCTTATTAATTGTCCTTTGTCGGTTGCGATCACTTTCATCGCAGCTTTAAACTTGTGTTGATTCGTTTACTAATTAGCGTTCATTTTTTTTTCTATAGTATTCGTTGAAAGTGATTCCGATCAGATCGACTGTGCTGTATGCCTCCAGTCGTGTGTACATCCAACTGTTTTACCATGTGGACATATTTTCTGTTATCTGTGTGTGAAAGGTTTGGGAAGAACAACTAAGATGTGTGCTATGTGTCGTCAAGAGTTTCCCGATGACCTAATTGAAAATCCGTCTCTTCTGCGCTCGATTGAACCGTCACTTGATGCTGGATTTGAAGATGGGCATCAGTGGTTTTACGAAGGGCGTAATGGTGCGTATCATGCTAGTGTATTTTCGTGAGATTGCATGCCTGCTGTTCATGTAGTGGTGTACAGTAGTTTTTCAAATATTTCGCTAGCATGTAGAACTTATTCAGAGGAACAAAAGCGTCTCATTAACTTCGATTAGTAGTCGAATGTAAAAACGATATTAAAGTTCTTAGATCTTAGCATTTGAGAAATTTTCATCATAAGTAATTCTTTACTGGTATGCAAAGACGATGCCTAACTGATATTTACGTAAGAAATATTCGAATATAGTATGCTAAATCTATAACACACACTACAACATTCATTTTAAGCAGTTTTTAAATGAGTCAAATGAGTAATGGATCTGATTTAAATGAATACCAAGAAATAATAATATTTGTTTATGAAGTCGTGAACTGATGATAAATCTTGCTATTTCCTATATGTTATGAATTCAGCTTGATATTCGCTCATGTTTCTGATGGATTCTATCTCTATGGATTTTTGATTTGAGTAGTTGATTTGGGGAATGGAACATTCGGAAATTCGTGATTTTCTATAGTTATGGCTTTTTGTAACATCTTTGTTCTTTAATGCCCCAATATTCGTTCTTGTATATGACAAATAATTTATCCTTGAGTAATTCTCAAGTCATACTTAGTCCTCAAATATTGTTCTTACATTCGGCCCAAAGAGGAAACAATAATCTACTGGAGCATAACACTTCATGTTTAATTTAGAGAACTGATTGCTGGATGTTATACTTATTGACATTCCAAATTTGGAATAAAAGTCCTTAATTTCGAACCGAACTCATTTTTCATGATCGAGTGTTATTGTTTGAAATATTTGAAAAATGTAATTGTAACTTTTATGCGGCTAGGAATAAATTTAGCAACAACCAGCAATCTAATCTATCAGTGGCCAAAACTACAGTATTTTTCGATACGTTTCTGGTACGTAGGCTGTTCATTTGTTTCTCTGTCCCAGTTCTATTCGTCGGCATAATATGAGAAGAACTTATGGGAACACGTTTTATCATAGAGCAGATAGTTAAACATTTCGATCTTAATTCGATGTTTTTGCCATTTTATTATTCTTCCTTGTTGTACAGGAGGATGGTGGCAGTATGAATGCAGGATTTCGGAAGAAATTGAAAATGCTTGTAAAACGAACGAAAAAACTGTCGAAATTATGATTTGTGGGGAACTTTACGTTGTGGACTTGAATTCAATGCACCAGTTCCAAAAAAATAATCCCATTAGACGTCGTAGGATTAAACGTTCACGGGTTACAGACACTAGGGCCAAGGGAGTGGCCGGTATTAGATCTTGAGGCCATTGTTCTGTTGATCCTGTTAAATTTTATTGCCTTTTTTCTATGAATTTAAATTCTAAGCATGTAGTTATTTGTCTCCTGAGTAAGGATTTCTGATTCCCATTTTGAACAGATTTAAATGATTCAGTGTGTGCCTTAGTATTTCCCATTTGTCCTTTCTCTCTGTTCACTATAAATCGAATGGTTGTGAAAATTTAGGTTACGTATCATTATTTGTATTTTCGTAATATATATATTTTTTATTTTGTGTTTTCTACGTGGTATTTTCGATCCAGTTACCCTTCATCAGTAACTTGACCCATAAATTATGAATATTGAGTGGCGATTCGTAAGAAATTTCAAGTTTTGAAAGTTGGGCACATACGAGATCTGATTCTCCTGTTTTCACGTTTCTGTTTTATATTATTGAATTTGTTTACAAAAGTCAATATTCTTCAAAATTTTACGCTGTTTAAATGTAAAATTTCTCTCTGAAGAAAAAACTGGAATAATGATGAGCAGGACAGTGGAATTTTTTGCAGTGTAGTGAAGTACAGAGTTGAGATAGACCTTTAAAAGTGATATTTTGCACTAGGGGGAAATAATACTGAAAATATATCATTTGGAGGAAGTGAGATGTTGTCATAATTATGTTGGGTAAAATATATTTCACATAAAACTAAATTTTTTGCTTTTATCCATTTGATTTTTATTTTTTATTTTTTTAAAAATTTTTTTTTTCCAAGAGTAAGTATGTCATGGGAAACATGGTGGAAGTGAAACTTCTCATGAGATATTGCGATATGCGGAACCACCCTTAAATTCACGTAATCTTTACAATGAATATGAAATTCGAAATCTGTGTCCCAAAAAACATACCCACTGATGCACACAACAAAATATGCGAAGTCTAAATTTGAACTCCCTTTGAAGCTCCTAGGGATTGAAAAATTAGTTGAATGAAATAATGAACATCAAACTTTCATTACCATTATCAAAGCCAGCTTCACTTTTTTAACATATATTCAAGCATAACTTGAGAGAAAATGACGAAAATTATTATAAATTTATGACGAATGATATTTTTGGGAACGAGGAATTCGAAAATAAACTTGAAAAACTTAAGTTCTGTCAAAAATCTTTCCTTTAAAAATTACTGTTTAAACTTTTTTTTTTCTTTTCTTTTTTTTTGACAGAAATCATCTTTTATAGCTGGGGTACACCATAAAAAAATGTAACAACCATAATTACGTCGTCATCATCCCTTTCAGCTTCTAAAATTTTCTCAGTCCAAAATTTTGACCAATGTATTGTATTTTTCCTGGCGAGCCCCGCAGTATCCTCAGACTACCCTCCAAATAAATTAATAAATTAATAAAATAAATAAATAAATAGATATGTAGGTACTTACCTAAATAAAATAAATATAAATCAACTGATAAATAGATAAATAAATAGATTTGTTGCATATTTATTTAAATATGTTAAAATGTAGGGTGATGGGCATTATCTCAGGGGCAGCTGAAGTATGACGTATTATGTTTTGATTTGGAAATTTGGGGGCATTGTCAGTGGTTTAAGGGGCGTCCTGTTGATGTTTTAGGTATCTATTTATCGTGTATTGATATGAATACATTGAAGATGTTTTTCGGAAATATCGGTAGTTGTGTCTTTGATCTCACCACATCTTATTTTTCTTATTCGAAAACTAATTCGTATCAAAAATTGAATGGTCATTTCAAAGAATTAGTGCCGCACTTTCCAAATTCAAAGTCTATTTTATAAAAAATGGCGAAAAATTCGCATTTTTGAGCATATGGAATAGACCTAATTATTGATTACACCATAAATTTTGTCCCCTTAAAATTTTTTCTCATAAGACATTCAAAAAATTTATATTCTGTTTTTTTCAATTAAATTTCGAGTTATTCTGTTCTCCTTTTA
This sequence comes from Ericerus pela, assembly GCA_011428145.1. Classification (NCBI taxonomy): domain Eukaryota; kingdom Metazoa; phylum Arthropoda; class Insecta; order Hemiptera; family Coccidae; genus Ericerus; species Ericerus pela. Next base: position 228,153 of record WOFM01001547.1, on the reverse strand, counting down.
TATTACTTTTTCCTGCATAATATACGTTTTTTCGCTGTGATCCCTCGAAAAACTTATTAGCGGGGTTTTACTGTACTTTGCTATTTAGTTGTAATAAAAGAGGAGAAATTCTAAGAAATGAGAATAATGTGCGAAAAATTGCGGCAATTTAAAAATTTTTGCTGTACAAAGTAATACAAAAATTTAAATAATTTTTTTTCGTTTTCCTACCTGAAATTTTAGGAAAGCTAAACTACTAGTAGATAGAATATAAAGAATATATGGATTTTTGAAAGAGCACGTTTGTCTGCATTTTACATTTGCAATATTTTAATGTTCTCTTGGCTGTTTATGACATTTTTGAGAAAATGCAGTTCAAAAAAGTGGTTTTCTCATGAATTTTTCACCTTCAATTCCTATTTTCTTCTCTCCGAATCATCAGAGTGCTCATTTTTTTCGTTCAGTTTGTTCGCCAAAGTGTACCTATTTATTATTTTGATGCCAAATACAATGAAATATGTTCACATATAAATATTTAACAAGTCCAAATGGACAATATAATACGAAAATTATACATATTTTATTTTACCTTAAAAAAAAAACACTCTTAGTCGGGTATGGAACTATTTTTATATGATTTTGTTTAAGGTGCGCTACCACCACCTGAATTTTAAACATCCTTTTCATACCTTTACCCTGTGTTAGCGGTTACTACTACATGACTGTCCAAATTATGGTACGTAAAAACAGTGGTAGAGCTAGAGCCGGATAGGAGGGAGTAAACTCTTGAGTGAGGTAAGTGGAAAAGAAAAATTTCTTCATTTTGGCAAAACTTCTTGAAAATATGAACCTGCTAAATTATGAAGAAAAAATGGGATTTTGAAAGGTCTTACCCAGGGTTACTCCGTGATCATTTGTTGTAGAAAGAGAAACGCTAGTAAAATTTAAATTGAGAAAAGTAGCCTAGATCTACCTCGCCCTCCAGCACTGTGACAATTTACATGGTGGGTGATGATATTTCGTCAAAAATGCAATCACAGAACTACTTTCAGGTTGGTGGCAGTACGACGAGCGAACCAGTAGAGACATCGAGGACGCCTATAAACGTGGCAGCTCCACGTGCGAAGTGTCCATCGCCGGCAAAATTTACGTCGTCGATTTCGTCGAAATGGAGCAGAAACAAAAGCAGAACGTTCTTCGATCGCGTCGCATCAAACGTGATCTGCTAACGATCGCCAAAAAAGGAATTTCTGGTATACGTGCTGCTGCTCCTACGCACGTTAGTGCGGAAGACTTGGAAAACAGATTGGCTATGTTGAATCTGTTCGAGCCGCGTGATGAGTGAACAGTTTCCAAATGAGGACCGTCCCTCCAATAATTATTTTCCTATGCCGGTCGCAATTCGTTCCAATTTGGATTCCAGTAATTTGTAATTATTATGAAAATGTGATTCTTAAGCATTTATTTTCAAGTTCAGCGTGCCCGTAAAATATGGATTCATTCACACACTGAAATCGTACGTAAACTACCTACCCGCGTGTTCTAGAAACATTTTGTTCGACCAGTTTTTTCTTCGAGATAATCATCTAATACCGTACTTGATCGTCTGTGTAAATTATTGTGACTGGCCAGTGAGATTATCCGTCAATGCGATTGTGTCCTGATCAATTGAAAGCACTTCCCCAGTCCGTCGACACTAACCCACTGCGCTACTAGAATTATTGAAAATAATTTTTTAATTTGGTGATTGAATAAAAAGTGGAAAATGAAGGGAACCAGAGGCGGGCATTACATGAATTCTCTTTTCTTTACAATTTACCAAGACCCCAATACTTGTATGCTGTTGGTGAAAACTAGTTGCTCATCTCAATGTTTCCTTATTGGTCGATCTGGTGATGATATCCGTTTTCAAAATATGTTCGTATTGCTCGTGCTGCAAATTATAATTGGTTATATTAAACTGAAAATGTCGACTGAATGTAGAGGTAAAGAATTGAGGTATTTTTGTTTATTCTTTTGCCATTATTACCTTTGAAATCGATAATCATTGTGATAAACGAACTATTTCATACGGAACTATCGAATTTATTTTTCTCTTTTCATCCTGTCGATACCTATGTCAAGAGTTCATTTTTATATTTTTTTGAATTTCAAGTGCAGTAGTTGAGTGAGTATAATTCGTACATTACATCTCGTTTTTCCATCAGTTTATTTTTTTCTGTTGATTTCTCACGCTCATGTTCGTATTTTTGAAGAATTTTTATTTCTTTAAAGTTGTGGATTTGGGTTTAAAGAAAAGCCTACATTTCATGAAAACTTTGTGCTTTCGAAGTAAAGTATTGTTCTACATGAACTAGTTCGCTACTTTTGCTTCACATTACTTTTCAGTTTTCAACCAACTGTTCCAGTAGTATTACTATTGATTGCACGTCTTACAAAGGTCATGCTATTCGAATTATACCTTGAAACTAAGAGCATAAAATGAGAATTTTCATTTTGAACGGATATGAAAATTTAATCTTCGAAGGCTGGAGGCTGGAACCGAATACTTAGACCCCTTGTTTAATTATTAGGTGGAACGTGTAAGGCGAAACCCTTTTCCGAAACTGTTTTGCAAATATTAGAAATATTACTCCTCCAAAACTACAAAACCGATTCGAATAAAATTTTGCTCGCACATTCTACATAATTTGCAGGGTTTAACGCTGCAGATTTTATGTAAAAATAAAAATAATAAAAAAGTAAGTAAATAAAAAAGAATTGAAAAAGATGAATTAGAAAAATAAAAAATAAAAAAAATGTATAGGAAATTAAAATAAATAAAAAAAATAAAAAAATATTCTGACGTAGCAATATATTTTGCTAGAAAACTCAGTTTGCCAATTTTCATCCGCAAATCAAAACGAAAATCTATAACCTAAATTAATGCAATGCAGTAAAATCCCGTGTACCGTAAATAAGAAAAATATGCTTCGAACAATGCAGGCGAACTGTTTTTCTCCAGCAATTTTTTTTTGTTTTACATTTTTTTCCGAAACTACTGAATTAATGGTAACAAAGTCCCATCAGACATGGTCCGACATAAGAACCACATTTCGTGAAAATTTTAAGTTATACCTTTTGTAGTTTCCTCAAAATCGAGGAAAAACTAGTTTTCTAATAATTTTTTCTTTTTCGGTTTTCTCAGAAACTACTGATTTAATTGGAACCAAACTTCTATCAGACTTGCACCTACATGAGGAAAATCTATGGTGAAAATTTAAACCTGATTTCTTTTGTAGTTTCTCAAAAATCCAACATAAACCACTTTTCCAAAAAAATTTTATTTTCCATTTTTCTTGGAAACTACTGAATCAATAGACAACAAATTCCTATCAGACCTGGTCCTATATGTATACAGACTACCTTTCATGAAAATTTCAGCCGTATTTCTGTCGTAATTTTTTCAAAACCGTGAACACAAAATTTTTTCCAGCAATTTTTTCTTTTGCAGTTTTCTCAAAAACTATTGAACGAATGGGCCCCAAAATTCTGCAAAACACGCACACATAACAAAAGCTCTGATTGATAGGACTACACCAACTTACACCAACCTACACCAGGAGGGCGATTCCATAAATGTAGGAATGTTATATGACTTTATGCCTAGTTTTACTTGAATATCTGTGGAATATCCCTACCGGTGTAGGTTGGTGTAAGTTAGTGTAATCCTATCAAACAGAGCTCATATATCCTGAAAATTTCTGAAAAATTACTTTTCCCTAAATGTTTTGTTTTCCAGTTTTCTTGGAAACTACTAAACCAGTAAATAACAAACTACTACCAGATCTCGTCCTGTATGATGACCACCTTCATTGAAATTTCACTCCTACCTCCTTTGCAGTTTTATCAAAACCATGAACACAAGTTTTGGATGATACTTATGTACTTAATGGTAGGTACGAATAATTTTCTTTTCTCATGAAATGGATAATTTTCTTCATCCCCACCCCTAACTCTCGCGAGGTCAATTTTAATTCCCCGTTTGTCTTCTGCTCTGGTTAACACCAAAAGGAAGTTTTTCTCCTTCAGCATAAAAAAAAATTTAATAACTTTGTCATATTTTGTTAACATCATTAAATAACGAAAATCGTGCCTGCAAAACTTTATTAAAATTGGTTTGGTGGTTCTGGATGAATAGTTTTCCTAAAAATTTTAAAAAAACTAGGGAAGAGAGGCTGAGCTGTCGAAGCTCCCACCTTCTATGACCAGAGTATGCTTAGTATCTTTTATTTGAAATAAAGACAGACAAGCTAACTTCCTGGAGCCAATGCCCGATTTGTTTGGCATGTAAGAGTGTTGAATAACACATTTTTATAACTAAATGGGAGTTTTACCAGATTTTCAAGAAAAAAAAACAAAACCTGTGCGTAAAAAATCACTTGAAGAAGTTCAGTTGATTTGCTTTGCATAGAGAATCGGTGAGATTTTATTTATTCGATGAACGTTGGAAATGCTAGTCAACAGAAATAAAGTACCCACAGCCGTTGCCGTAGGTCTAAATTGAAAATAAATTTTTCTGAAATAAGTTTTGTCAAGAAGCTATAGGTTTTTGCCTTATTACCATAATTTTACTATGGTCAGTTTTCCCTAAAATATAATTCTGTATTTTTTCTGTACAATTTTGTTCATTTTTAAAAGTTGTGTTTCGAATCATGTACGATATTGCCGACAAATAGGCAAACTTTTTATTTTTCAAAGTTATCGTTATTTATTGTTTTGCCTATGTTTTTTCCATTCTTTTTCGTTTGTAAATACACGACAAATATGAAATAAAAGTACTGGAGTAAATCTTGTTTGCGTTCCTCTTATTGGAAAATATGTCGGTACCCCTACGTAAATTGAATACTTTGTATCAATAGTTGCAAGCACTTTATTCGTGCGGTGAAAAGGAGAAATTTTTATCTCCTTTATGTAAGTACCTAATTCGATGAAAATCATGTTTAAGGCAGCCACAAATATTATTTTCTCGGTGGTTAACTAAGATGGATTGCTTCATATAATATAGTATGTCTCTAATAATTGTTGTTTTGAGTACTGATTGAGATATTTCCTGGCAGTTTTACACTGATAAATATTTTATTTGTGCTGAGAGCATTTTTTTTTTAAATTTTGTTATATCAATTATTGACGTATATGTACCCATTTTACTCAGTCAAATTATTTGATGTTGATGTGGGAGTAAGACTTGTTTCATACGCAAGGATTTTTGTCACACAACAAAAAGCTGTCACGGAATTTTGCCGTTGAAATTTATTAGTTTATATGGACACTTTCATACGTGCCATCCACAGTAATTTAGCGGATGGCAGCAGTGTTACAACTGTTCAAATCTCAGGCTTATCACGATGCCGTGCCATTTTAATAAACATAAAATGAAAACTTGAAAAAATAACGAGCTTCTCTTTCACAGCACAGAATTTTATCCGTCATGTGAAAGCAAAGCTTCATACGGCAAAATTCCAGATAATTTGTTTGCCATGTGGCAAAAATCCTTGTGTGTGTGAAACAAGCCTAAATGGTGGTGTGAGGCTTTTGATCTCAAAGTATGAATTTTCCCGGCACATGTGGGCATAAAGATTTGACGTGCTATAGATACAATTCCTGCTACGCCAGAATACTTTGCCCTTACGGATACAGGATCACAGGTATATGTAACATCCATTTACTTCTGCCACCATTTTCAGTTATGATCTTTTCATCAAAAATGCAACACTGTTCCTTATTATTGACCTGCATTGCATAGCAATCATAATTCTTCGGCTGTCTGAAAAACATTTCTGGTTTGGGTGAAGATATTTCAATTTCTGACTTTATTGGAAAAAATTTGCGGAAAAAACATTAGGGGATCTTGTCTATTTGAGAAAATGTCTTACTGTTTCTGTATTTAGGGAAAGAATAATAGGGGGGGGGGCAATTAGAGATTTTGTCCATTAAGGCAAATGTCATTAGGGAAAGGGGCTTTGGAAAAATGTCTGAGAATCCCGCATGGCACTTTTTATTTCGAACAGACTATAAAATTGCAAAGTTATTGTAGGTTGCATTTTGTCTTAAGGATCAACTGTCACCAGAGATGTTTATATTATACTAGATACCGAACTCGTATCATTTCATAGGGTCAAAATGTGAGACTGTTTGCCACCATTTTTGAATTGGGCATAAGCACCATATAAATGCATGGGTGGAATAGGATTTTTAAGTCAAATTTTATCTGTTCAAAAGTTATCACTCTTTTAAATTTCGATCAAATTCTGAAAAATCCCTCATTCATTAGTGTTTTCTTTCATACTGAACGAAGATCACATAGAATCATTTTGAAATTGATACTACCCTGGAAATGATTCAGCCAAATAGTTTACAAAAAACAATCTGCTCTCTACTGAGGCAGGTTTCATCTATTCCATGTTTTTGTTATGTATTCTAAGTAATAAAACGGCCAAAATCAAAATATCCAATTTCACTTCGAATAGACAAAATGATAACATATGACACACTATTAATGAAAGAAAGCTGAAATTTTGACATCAGCATATACTAGCTAAATAATCTGTAAAAATTTGGTATGAATCGTATATTTGGTTCTTCAGATATCGCTGAAATACTCAAACTTGATTGAACTCTTAATTATATCACAGGATCTGAACAAAATTTCAGCAATATCTGAAGAACCAAACGTACAATTTCCGCCAAATTTTCACAGTATCCTCAACTAAGCGAAAATTTCTGCATTCTACCACTAACATTCTCTTAAAATTACTTTCGATATCTTTGATTGAATTCGTTAACTTTTCAATACTTTGAAACAGCACTAATTCCTAAATAAACAATCACGTTTTACTTATCAGCTCACTGAAGGATAACTACTTTTACTGTAGATTCCAATTTTTAAAATAGAAAAAAAATTAAATTACCAATTCAAATCTAGTAATACTGTATCCACCTTTTTTCTTTTTATATATATATATATATATATCATTTCATTTATTTTATGATTTGATTCATCTTTCATATCACCTGCACGTTTAAAACTATCCACTTCTGTTGGATAGTTCGCTAGTTCATGACTAAAAATTTGCACTTACTTGAATTTTTGTTTACACGATGCAATAAAAATGTATAATCTATATAATTTTACAAGGAACATTAAAAACATTTGACAATTGGAAGCAAAACATGAGAAATAAGTTATTCTGCGTACAAGAAGCAGTTTTAACTACATATTTCTATTGACAAATTAATGGATCCTTCAGCCATCGCTTAAGAAAATCAGGAACATTGTCGCTATTTTCGATGTACTGTTTTACAGCGAAAGAGTCTGGACCGAAACGACAGGGAATATACTCTACTAGTTCAGAAGTTCCCAACTGAAGCGGTCTAATCAATCCAAGCAACTGAAAAAACGAAAAGCAGAAAACTGAAATGAGCAGTTCTAATAATTTCAACATTTTCAACCAGTCCATGTTTTTAATGTAGGGGTAAACAGAAAATTTTCAACACTTTGTGTGTCACAACAAACATTTTTAATGCTGATGTCTCAACGTTTCAATTCCAATATTGACTGATTAGTCATATTACCTTAATTCAGTGATATATCGCGATACATAGTTTTTGAAAAATGGTGATGAATTATACAACCTTCGAAATGCTTTACTGAAGTGTATGGTTTCACATGACGTGTTAAAATTTAAAATTTATTTTTTCTTTCCTTTTTTCTTCATCTTCCTCCTCTGTGCTTCTAACTCTAATGTAGAATTTCAAAAAACAAAAATCTTCAATACTTACAATTAAACTTTCAAATGCCTTTTTTCCCTGATGCTCGCTCATGGAAAATATCTGGTTAGTTATTGATTTTACTTTAAGGTATCGATTAAAAATTGCTTTAAAATTAAACGTTGGTTCCTCTAGTAGAGACAAATGATGCTGTACAGCTATTACCTGAAAATAAATTGATATAACACAATGCCAAAGTGAATTTTCGGTATGTTTTCTACAAATTCAAATATACTTACTAAACATAATTCGGGCGTACTTAAGCTGTTGAATACTTCCGGATAACACGATGGAAGGAAGCAATCAATGCACTCGACAACGTCTTTGGAGGTCAATGCCTTTCTTTTTACGCCAAGTCTACTTGTTAGGAAGAACTAGACAGAAATCCATTCATTATAAATATGTTCACATAACTTGAAACTCTACTACCGCAAAACATTGCACTAACTAAGACTTGTCGAAATTCTTCCTCTGAGAATCGCATTTGACTCAACCGCTTGATACGACTGACAATATCTGGATCTAAGCTTAAATGAGACACGTTTTCATTCCATTCTTTAACAAAGTCTCTCGGAAAATCAGATGTGTCCAAAGATAATAGAGTTCGAAAAGCAGAAAAAATTCGATCAGTAATATTTTTTGATTCGAGGTAGACAATTTTTCCAGAAAATCGAGAAGTTACTCTTTTTCCCAACCGTTGAAGGCAAGTGTGATCAGTGGTAACACCAATAATACAAACGGGCACCTAAAAATGAAACAAAATTAAGATCAAAAATAAACAGACAACTCATATAGAAAAAAATAAAAAATAAAACCCTTACTTTCGAATGCAATATGTCAATCATGGGGTAGATAAGTGTGTTCTCTCCCTCATCGCAGAACAAGTGAAATTCATCGAAAATGAAAATTACGGGTTTGTTTTCATTTTCGTTACGAATACATTTTAAAACGTAATCTACTTTATCTGGACAAGGAAATGAAAAAATAATTAAAGCAGGTTAAAGAAAGCTTCTAGTGTTTTTAAAATACAGGTTCCCTGAACAACTCACCAGCTATAGCACCCATAATTTCCATATCAGGTAAACAATCTACACTAAGATTTTCAACTATTTCGTGAAAGGCGCTATCTGCTTCACTGTGCAACCGACCGTACAACTGAATTATGGTATAGTTTCCTTCTGAATTAGCTTTAATATCATGAATCGCATTTTCTACCATCTGAATGAAAGAAAATATCCAATATTGAAAATATGAATGACTTCACAATCAATACGTTTCCTATAAGAAAAGGAGATCTACTAAGCAACAAAGGTAAATCATTTTCAAGATCAAACAACACAAACCCGTGTCGTTGACGATTTCGTCAAATCAACAATCAAAGCTGAAGTACTTTCACCAGTTTCAATCGTGTTTAAAATTTGTTCAATGAGCCATTTTTTCTCTTCATCAAAGCTTTCTATGAGAGGTTCTTCACGTATTCTCTTCCGTAAATAGTTACCAATCTCATTGTAATCCATATTCATCTTCGAAATCCGGCTTGAAAAAAATTTACAAAATACAAAACTACTGTTGAAGCAAAACAAATTTCCATGATTCGAAGAGAACAAATTACGAATAAAATTCCATGTAAAAATCAAGAACTTCAATACTGAGCGTTTTCTTAGGTCCGTGGTCTGTAACGTCTTTATTTTTATTTTTTATTATCATTTTTTTCATCCTTTAATTTTGGTTGATACCTTCGCGGATATATATATGATGGAGGCGACACATAGGTAGTTTCGGTGTCCAACTTATAGAAAGCGCGTTTACAAACACGTGTACTTCCATCTAAATATCTGATTGGAGGAAAATCTCGCCATTCGCATTTATTAATAAACACTGGCGTACGAAGTACCTCACTTTTACACCGATTTTCGATTCTGATTGATTGCAGTGTAGAGTTTAGGGTACTTCGTACACCAGCATGCGGCATCCATTGTCTGGTCACTCAACCCAATGTTAAAACTATTCCATGTCATCTCCATCATATAACCTCAAAAATACCACGAAATACTCTCGTGTTCATTTAGGTTCATTTAGCCATCACTCTTATCATGAAAAGTGTTGTAACGGAAATCCCACCTTCTATCTTTCTTCATCATCATCACAAACACATTATATATATGTCATATGTACACTCTCATCACGAAGTGCTTCCCCTACTACTCTCGATCCGATAACGCTGTTGCTGCGCCATTTCGTATTTCGTTTGTGAAACATAATTTAGTCGCTAATAAAATGTCTGTAAAGTAAAAAGTCTCAAGTTCTTTCGATCCTCTTTCTGTACGCCTCACATCATGTTGTTGTTCAGTCACCTCTTCACTACGCTCATACATTAGCGCTACCTACGAGTGATGAACGGTAAATGTAATTCGATTCATTCTTTCGTATCTGTGGTTATTCGTTTCACCTGTGGTATTCTACCCAGGCTTTATCTATCTACTTTGGCATCATGGCCACGTTATATGTTTACTGGGCATTAAACCTTTGTGACGAGAACAACGTTTGTTTTTCATTGAACTAGAAAATTAATCTCTCAAATGAAAGATCCTCATTGTTATTAATAGCCATTTTTAACAATCTCAACATGATAGCAGAGCATTTGGGAAAGTTTTTTCAGTGATTAATTCGTTTTTTTGTTCGTAGTATTTCATTCAAGTGATTGGAATCAAAAAATTTAGAATGTTGTAAGTAATTAATAATTTCGTTTTTCTGTATGATTCGTTTCATTTTGCTGTTCGTGGGATGTAATTCGTTCGCCAAATTGGGGAAATCAATGTGAATTTTGGCCGACATATCCGCTGAAAGTGATTGTTCACCCATCCAGTTCATTCAATTTTTTGCCAAATCATTGCTGGAAGAATCAATATGGCGGTAGCTGAAACGTAGAAAATTCATCAAACAGCAAAGTATCATGTTTTATTATGTTCATTACTTCATATAATTAATCATTTCCCATCCATTTTTTGTCGTTTGGTTGGATTTGGCCGTCCTTGTGTCCGCTGATTCTGATCATCGAAGCTGAAAAACGAAAGATTGTGAAGCTGCAGGAGTCCAAATTTGGTCATCGGGTTACGTTGGCAGGTGAATTTGGATCGCAGAAAGGGTATCGAAAACCTCCGAGGTAAAAACCTTTGAAATTTCGCAGTTTGAAATCATCAGTTTGTTGCTGAAAAATTCAAATCTGAAACCGTTACCAGCAAGTAAAGACAAGAAAAGCTGCTAAATCTGGTATCTAGTTTGAACTTGAAAACAAGTAATTTTGTAACAGTTTTAATTTGAATCAATAATATTCTCGCACATTATGCATTTCCACTAATAGTTCATGTATTTGTTTGCATATATTTCATTTTGTGAATGAATATTTTGGATTGTGGGTTGTAATTCAGTTAGATCGAGTCATTGGGCTCTGATAGAATTTTGCATTTTGGGATTTTAAATTTGAAGTTGAAATTTTGATTTGAAAACGGTATTGATCGTTTAGTTAATGATTATTGATCATATTGAAAATTGTTTCTGCGATCTTATGAGCTATTTAGATAATAATTTTGTGATCCCTGCTCGTTTTAATCATTTTTGGATTTGTTGCACTGAACTTGGCGATTATCAATAGAGAATTTGAAATTTGATTTTTGAATTTTGAATTCAGGAGATCGTTGAGAGATACATTTAGAGGTATATGATCCATTGGCATCAGAGGACAGTTTCTGAGGATTGGTTTTCTGATTGCTGAATTTTGTTTCGTTTTTCTGAAATTAAAAATTGAAAATGTCAAATGAAACACCAAAAAACAAGTTCAAAGGGCAAAATTATGAGGCCTGGAGACTGACGGTGATGTGTTTTTTGCGAGGTGAAGGTTTTGCTGAAATTTTAGATGATAAAAAGACTGAATTAGCGGTATACAAGGTGGAATCAGAAAAAAGAACGTCGGAGCAAAAGGAATACATTAAAAAACAGGAAAAAGCGAAAGCGATTGTTTTTGATCGTATGAGTTTTGATATTATTGAGAAAATAAGGGATGCCGTTTCCGTTGGCGATATTTTTGCAAAATTAGATTCTAGATATCGTGGCACTACGCCCATTGACAATATCAATGCAAAAAGACGATTCTATGAGATGAGATTTCGCTCAGGGGGGAATATGCGGTCATTTCTTGATTTATTTTCGAAGACAGTTCGCGAGTTACGCGATTCTGGAAGTATTCTTTCTGAGGCTGACGAGACTGAACACTTGTGTATGGCCATGCCTTTGGATTATGAAATTTCGTTATTAGAATTTCGTAGTTTTCCATTGGAAAAAAGAACTATCGAAGTTTTGCACCGGTTATTGATTGATCGAAACAATAAGCTCTATAGTGAGCAAAAAGAAAAAAGGAATGTGAATTCCAATAATTTCCAAAATGGAAATAATTTTAATAAATTTAATAAACGTTTTGATAATTATAATCGGGGTAATAACCAAGATAAGGAAAAAAGACATGGGTCTAGTGATTCGGGATTTAAACAAAATTTTGAAAGAAAAAAAGAAAATGAAAGCAAAATAGAGCCTAAACAAAGCAAAAAAGAAATAAAATGTTTTAATTGTGGCGGTATTGGCCATTATGTTAGTCAATGTCCGTCTGCTAAACCAAAAATAAATAAAAATGACCAAAAATCCACAAAAAAAGTGGAAAAAGAAAAAATCAATTATGCGGCGATGGTCCAAACAGTGGACAGCGATTCTGATTCTGCTGGTTCGTCTGGTAATTCCTCTTTGAATAGTTCGTTTGAGGAGGAAAGGCCTTATATTCAATTAACTGAGAAATTCTTGCTCGATTCCGGTACTCAGCAGTTTCTTGTAAATTCCCTTGAAAATATGTATGATGTTCAAAAACTTAATCCTCCGTTGAAACTTGTGTCAGCCAAAAAAGATGCTGTATTTTACGCTACTCATAAAGGTCAGCTTGCCGTAATGTTGGAAAATAATAGGCGTCAACAGGAGATTATTAACTTGGAAGATGTATATTATTCTGAAGAGTTAGAACATAATCTGTTTTCGACAACACGTTTGACACGAAAAGGTGTGTTCAAAGTTGTTATGTCAGGAAAAAAGGCGCATATCTACGTTAGGCAGACTAAACAAAAATTAGCTACGGCGTACAGTAATGGCAGTGGACTGGTTTTAGATTTTGAGAGGATGGAAGTGATACAAAAAGGTGAATGTGGAGCTATGTTTGCTGATGAGGAAGATGAAAATAGAGAGCTTGAAAGTCAACAGACGAATTGGAGCGACTTTGAGGTCGAATTGGAAGTTTTGCCAGAGTGCAATATAGATACTCAAGTCGACGTGCGCCCGGGACCGCAGATTGAAAACACAAAAGAAAATGAAAAACAAAATGAAAATACGGAACAAGATAAAAAAAGAGAAGAGATCGACGAGAGTAAGCAGGTTGTTAGCTCAAGTCAGGCATCTCAGACTTCCCAGGTGAAGTTGTCAAAAACAACCCAAATGAAACAATTGTGGCACCGTAGATTAGGTCATGTAAATGCGAAATATTTGAATTACTTGAGAGAAAGCTCAGCTGGTTTTCCAAATTTGGTATTTAAAGACGATGATTTCAGAAATTGTGAAATTTGTCTGTTGGCTAAATCCTACAGATTAGGCCATCACGGAATTCGTCTAAAACCCAGTAGGAAGCTGGAAATCGTATCTACTGACATTATGGGACCATTTGTTGAATCATTTAGGGGTGAAAGATATATCATAACGTTTATTGACAATTTTTCCCATTTCACTATCATTGTGCCAATTGAAAAAAAGAGCATGGCAAATGAAGAATTCAAAAAATTTTTTATGAGAAATAAAAATAAATACCCTGAGTCATCTATCGCAGTGTTGAGATGTGACAATGCTCGTGAGTATACAGATCGTAAAATGAGAGATTTTTGCGATGAGCATGGGGTTGAGCTTGATTTGGTAGTGCCATATTCACCTGAGCTGAACGGGCTTGCTGAGTGGCAAAATCGCGTGATCAGCGAAAAGATGCGTGCATTGTTGTTCGACTCGCAGCTCTCGATGCGATATTGGTCATTTGCGGCAACTACATCTTGCTATTTGAGTAATAGAACACCATGCAGGAGCAATCCAGATAATAAGACTCCACATGAGATATTTTTTGGTCGTAAACCGGATTTAAAAAATTTAAAAACTTTTGGGGCTTTGGCTTACAAGCACATTCCGATAGAAGTGCGTAACCAATCTGCTGTGCGCGCCAAAAAGAAAGGCGAAACGCGAGTGGACCCAAAATTTATGCAGAGGTGCGAAAAAAATCTGCTTCTCGGTTATACAAATACAGGATACTTCACAATTAATCCTGATACAGAAAAAGTGTCAATAAGTTGTGATATTAGGTTCGACAAAAATAAAAATATAAAAGACATAGAACAAAATAAAATAGAAAAATTACCTGAGCCGTCTGAGGAGTCGTTTAGTGCGAATATTCCTGTGATAGCTGCATGCAGGGTAGAGAAAAACACAGACTTAAGATTTCTAGAGGACTGTGTGCCTCAAAAATATTCAGAGGTTGAGTCGAATGCGTTCAAAGATGTATGGAAGAGAGCTATGGTTGATGAATTCAACGCAATGACAAACTTAAAAGTTTGGGAAGAAGTTCCTAGGTCCAAAGGTTGTAAGACTATTGACACCAAGTGGGTGTACACTGTGAAACAGAATGAAAAAGCTGAGTATGTGGCAAAGGCGAGACTTGTTGCTCGAGGATGTAAGGACAGGCATGAGTATCAAATTGATGAGACATATTCTCCTGTTGTGTCTCAATGGGTGATCCGATGGGTGATCTCATTGGCCAATAGGGGGGGATGGTCAATGACACAATTTGACGTGCAAACAGCATTTCTGAATGGTGAAATTTGGCGTCCTATGTACCTATCCTTACCACAAGGCTATGTTCCGGAATCACAAAATAGTATATTGAAATTAAACAAATCAATATATGGTTTAAAGACCTCATCAAAGTCGTGGTTCAATCTTTTGGACGAAAAATTAAATAACTGGGCTTCACCCAAAGTAAAATAGATCGTTGTCTTTATTATAAAGGAAAATTTAATGAAAAAATAGCTTTTCTGGCCGTTTATGTCGATGACATTTTGCTTATAACAAGTGAAGGTAGTTGGAAGACTGATATTGTCGATCGTCTTGTAAAAAACTTTGATGTGAAAATTGAGTATAATCCTAAGTGTTTTGTTGGGTTTGAGATCGATAGTGATCGAACCAATAAAACGGTAAAGTTATCTCAATTTGCCTATATTGATAAAATAGTTAAAAAATTTGGACTTGAGAATGCCAATGGGCAAAATACGCCCATGGAAGTTGGTCTAAAAATAAACAAAAAAGAAAAAGGAGTAGATGATCGAGAATTTCGATCTATGATTGGTGCATTACTGTACTTGGCTCGAGGTACGAGACCCGACATTGCTTTTGCAGTGAATTATTTGAGTCGTTGCCAAGGCAATTCCACACCTTCGGATAAGCGGAATGTCAGACGTATAATAAAATACATTTCACATACTAAATCATACTGTCTATTATACCAGTCAAAAAAGGAAAATCTGGAAGCTTATGTAGATGCTTCATATGCACCTGATGTGAGTAACACTGATGGTGACATTGTGGACATTGAAGTAGGCAAGTCAGTAACTGGTTACATAATTTTTGCTAACAGCGATTTAGTTAGTTGGGCCGTTAGAAAACAACGACTTATGGCAGCATCCTCTACCGCTGCAGAACTAATAGCTTTGCATGACTCACTCGACGACCTGAGGCTAATTCGCCTTGCTCACTCGTTATTGCTCGGCGAAGAAGGTCCAATTGATATATTTGAGGATAATATTTCTGCAGAGCACGTCGCAAAAGGAGGGGAAAATAAAAGAATGAAAGCACTCATGGTCAAGTGTTATGACATTCTGGATGCTGTACAAAATAAAGAAATTCTGATTAAACGGGTTGCTACATCCGAACAGCAGGCAGACATTCTAACAAAAGCATTAGACAGAAGGAAGCATCTTGAAGCCGCCTCGAAACTGCTCCTCGTTCCCGATATGTTTGACTCTCCCTAATGTTGTCGTTTAAATTAAAAAGATACTGTTCGCCACTGAGGGCAGCTTTGTCTACGCCCATTTGGCCCCTTGACAGGTTAGGGATGATTTGTGTACCCCTCGCTGCAGGGGAATCAACGTATTCGTAGTTTGGAAGTGTCAATGGTGACAGTTCTCTAATTGTCGTTTGAGATCGATATTTAATGTATTCTAGTAGGTCTCTGATTGCCTGTAATATATGTGTTACTTCGACGATTCAAACGTTTGTTGAATTGGTTTTGCCTTATTTTTTATTTTTTAATTAATCAAAGTTGCTATTTTTGTAACATGTATTTATTTTTAAATTTTATATTGCTCGTTAATTGAAAATTTTTGTGACTAATGGTAACACAACTGTGATAAAATGTTTTAATATTAGTTCGTTTTGTTGTCTAACTGAAACTATAGACATAATTTCATTTTCTGGTAACATAACTGTGATATATTTGTAACGTAATTATTTTTGTATTTAAATGTCTAGTCAATTTTAAAATTTTTAGGCTGTATCGAATTTTTATTTCTTTTGTAAATTTAAACAACGTCATAATTTAGAAATAAATGTATTCTCTACGTAAAGAGCTGCAGGGGGGTGTTGTTCAGTCACCTCTTCACTACGCTCATACATTAGCGCTACCTACGAGTGATGAACAGTAAATGTAATTCGATTCATTCTTTCGTATCTGTGGTTATTCGTTTCACCTGTGGTATTCTACCCAGGCTTTATCTATCTACTTTGGCATCATGGCCACGTTATATGTTTACTGGGCATTAAACCTTTGTGACGAGAACAACGTTTGTTTTTCATTGAACTAGAAAATTAATCTCTCAAATGAAAGATCCTCATTGTTATTAATAGCCATTTTTAACAATCTCAACACATGTTGTAACGGAAATCCCACCTTCTCTCTTTCTTCATCATCATCATGAACACACAATATATATATGTCATATGTACACTCTCATCACGAAGTGCTTCCCCTACCATTCTCGATCCGATAACGCTGTTGCTTCGCCATTTCGTATTTCAGTTGTAATTTATATTTCAGTCGCTAATAAAATGTCGTTAAAGTAAAAAGTCTCAAGTTCTTTCGATCCTCATTCTGTACGCCTCACATCACATCATAAAGGATTCGTGATCCGAAAAGTTCGGATCCTGCCCACTCCTTATCGCACTGTACCATTTCTAATTTAATCATTTTTGCGGTCTTTACCTGGGCCGACGTGAATTGCGCCATTTGTGTATGAATCTGAAACATGAGATATTTTGGAATCTTTTGTTTGCTATTCCACTTTCAACATGTTCAAAATTAAAATTATGCATCATAACTTTTTAATTATTTCTCACCCCCAAATGTAATTCTAATCCGATTTCCAGTATCTGTTGTTTTGTGGTATCATTTGGTACTTCCTCGTCATAATGAGCAAGTACTCTAATTAATGCGAGGTCATGATCGAGAAAAAAGACTAGATGCAGGTAACCGAATTTTATCATTTCACACATTTACGTTTCTCTACCTTCATCTCGATTTATACTTCAAAATCAAATCTTCTCTGTACTACTTTCAGGTTCATCGAATCATGTGAAAATTGAGGACGTTTTTGAACAATTTCTGAGATTTTGCAGAAACGCCACCATCGGGCCTAGTGGCGAAGTTCCTTGGCCATTGAATTCAGTCCGAAAATTTCGCAACCCCCATTTAAACCCAGCCGATCAATGTTGTTCTCAAAAAACACAGTTTGTTGAGAAAGTTTCGAATTTCGATGACGTGACAGGTACCGGCGCGCGTAGCTCATCATCGAACAGCGAAAGCGACGAATTATCTTCACAAAATTCGGATAGCATATCACACGGCAGTGATATCATCGAGCCAACCTCAGACATACCTGAAAAAGATCAAGTTATTACCAGTTCGTCCTCACATTTTGAGCAGATTCTGCATCTTTCGAACGTAGGTTTACGTCCTGACGAAATGAGTCCGCCATCAGAATCTATAGTACTAAAGCGAAAACGAAATCGATATTCTCGACTTAGTCATGAATCGGATATCGAAATTTCTCCTTCCAGGTTAGTTAGTTCAATTTATTTGTATTTCATACAGTTGGTTATGCTAGGATGGAATTTTTACTTGAGATTTTTTATGAAATCGTTTCCTCATGACACGTCGTTTAAATTCACTTCATTGCAAATGCCAAGTTACATAATATGGCTTGAAAATTTATGATTTATGATTTTTATTAAGGAAAAAAATAATTTTCGTTTGCTCATCCAGGAAAATTTATTCGTTAACTTTACTGTGAGGAAATTCAGTCCTAATTCGTATATTCTTACTATGAGAATTATATATCTTACCAGGGTGTGCATTATTAACAAACTGAGTAATGAAATGTGCCAAAAAAGAGACATTTTTCAATTCTCTGACGTTACTTAGTGATTCAGAAATTTGAATGGATTCGTTTGCATTCAAACTTAATTTGTTAAACTTAGGCTTAGAATAAAGAAAAAATAAAAAGAAACCATTAACGGATATTGAACCTTTCATTAAAAATTGATTGAGTGTTAGACTGTTCTGATAAATAGTTGCCTTATCCTTTGATAGAAATTGCTTTCATTGTAGTGTGCTATTACTCACTAAATTGTTATGGTTACTTTTTTTATGTGTTGCAATATTGCATTATTACATGTGTTCTTGAAAATAATGAAACTAATGCAGCAGTCGTGTTCTTACAGGGATTGTACGAGAAATTTGATGGAAAGTACGGAGGTGATTTCGAGGAAGATGCGTCTGTTCCATTGCCAGTGAGTTCCGCTTTGTTTTTATTCTATGTTGTTACTTATTTCCTTTCAAAGCGCTCTGAAAATAATCGTTCCCTTGATCTTAAATTTATTGGTATTCTTGAATTAGATAACGTATTGAAAGAAAAAAAGAAGCACTTTGTATTAAAATTGATTACTATTCCTAATTGTTATATCTAACATTTATCTCATATCCATATTGAAAATCTGAAACCAGCGCGCGACTGTTCGAGTGTTTGATATCTAAAATGAAATTGAAGGTAAAGATTAACGAGTAGCTAAAGCAAAAATGAATGGGTATAAAAAAAATAAAAGGAGAGAATGAGATATTTGGAGTGATGAGTGAATATTTTGTTAAGGTAGTTGACTACCCTGCTGCTGCTTTGAGGAATTTAAAAAATGTGATGTGGTTACAGATAAGTGCTTCGGACGAAGAAAAAGCGAGGGAAACAGTGAGGACAATTAACCATAACACACTAGTTGTCACGCCTGTTTTTGCCATGTTATGGAGTGTGAAGATCAACATTTTTCAAAATTGAAGTAAAAAGGGATCACTAACACAATAAAACTCATAAAGGCAAAGTGAATATTACTGTCTGTCCAAAACTACAGAACCATTCTACAGATTTAGAGGAAATTGCAAGATCCATTTTTGTTATTTGAAGAAAGGTTTGAAATCATTATCAAAGTCTGTATGCCCTCTGAAAACAATGTTGAGCTGTTTCACAAAAATTGAACAATTCCGTTTTTTTATTTTTTGTCATTGGCAGTAAAACAAAAATGAACAAAAAACGAATAAAATACGCTACAGAAAAACTATTTTTTCACTCCCTTTTTCCTAACCTTCAAATATTTATCTCTTTTTCACATTACGAACTTTTTCTACCCTCATTTGAGACCTGGTTGCCAGAATTTACTGTTCTCATTTTTTAAATCAACCATATCTTCATACCAAATAATACAATTTTATTCAAAAAGTACATATGTACAATTTGGTTCTCTTCAGAAAGAGCTCCTTTTAGCAAAAACTCAAGTTGGGAATAGAGGATTGTGGGGACTCACTGGTATGAGGTAAAGGGGCTCAGACTCCTTGACAACAGTCGCCGCCCCAAAGGGCAGACAAATAATCGTCCTTGTGACGTTAAACACACAAAACTCGTTCGATTGTAATTACCTGTATGTACTTGCTGGTAATGTACGAGTACTGAATCGTGACACAATAAGATGATGTCACAATTTGTATACGAACTGGCCAGCCATCTCTTATCGATAGAGATGATGCAACCTGGCCATTCTCACCAATGTACGTATTCTCTTACGTACGTGTGTTTGTGTGCGTGTAAATAAGCCGTATATAAACCACCCAAATCGGCTCTAAAATTGCCAGTGTACGGTCTGGTTCTGGCTTACCCGTACTTATGTATGAAGTGGCTGAACATGCTTAAATTCTGTTGAATTTCCTTCTGGTGAGAATATCTCTCACGACAAGGTATTCCACAGTGGTGACCCCGACGTGATTTTGGCTACGTTGTGAGGTGTCTTGAGGCGCATTGCGCTTTTATAAAAATTTGGTGCGGTGCACTTGCGATAAACTCGCTTGCTTGGCAAATAAAAATATTTTTTTGCAGACTTAGACACCTTTTAGGTCGTCGAAGTAGAGTCTGCTGAAATGGGAATTCATACCCCTCTCCTTAAAATATATAAACAAGGAGAAACCAGACAGTAGACCTGGAGGAAGAAGGTTGGACTCATCCCCCAACCCCCCCCCCAGACTTTGACTCAACACTCCACAAATTTAACAAATCTGGAAGAAGGCCCTCAACACCCAGAATTAGCACGACTGGGAATTTCAATAAATAAAGAACAGTTAGCAGTTAAAACATTGAGAAGTAGTCAAACTTTAAGCCAAAGTTCTGACCCAAAAACACCTGTCCTACAAACACAGGAGCCAGTGTTTGCTTGTCATTAGAAAGACACAGCAATGGTCCCACCACCAACTGAAAACCCACAACCATCGCAGGGAGGTAGTAGTCAGCCACTGCTGACACCCGTAGTCTTGGCGCAGATTATGCAACTTTTGCAATTGCAGCCAGGGCAAAACCCCAACTTCTATAGACGGAGGATAGAGATCCCGGAATTTCTGCCTAATGAGGTAGACTTGTGGTTGACACTCTTGGAAGGCAGGTTCAAAACAGAAAACAACGCAGAACCAGCGGCATTTACACATCTGTGGAGGCATGCTACCACAGATAATCCGCCACATTCTGGATATTATGGAATGCCCTTCGACAGAAGATGATAAATATGCCTGGTTTGTCAAGAAGATCAAAAATGTATTTGGAAAAACAAAGAACAAAATTATTGATGATGTGATGGGTGGTATGAAGATGGGGGATGACAAACCCTCAATCTTCATGGCAAAATTGAGATAAAAGGCGGACAATATAGTAGCCCCTTCTGTCATAGGTAACCAATTTTGCAAACAACTTCCACAAAGTGTTGTGCAATGCCTAGCTGCCGTAGGTTCGACCGTGATAAATACATCCGCAGACTTGGATTTCCTTGCTTATATGCACAGACCAAAATTGACTTCCTCGGCTACAAAGTCTCGACCAAAGGCATTTCCCCCTTGAAGACCAAAGTAGAGCCAATACTGAACTTCCCAAAACCCCTAAATGTCGCTGAACTTAAGCGTTTCTTAGGGATGGTGAACTTCTATAGACGTTGCATGAAGAATGCAGCAGCCGAACAAAGTAAGCTGTTTGCACTAATAAAGACAAGTAAAAAGAAAGATAAGACTCCACTCGAATTCAATGAAGAAGCTGAACAGGCCTTTGAGAAAATCAAAGATACACTGGCAAATGCAACTCTATTGGCTCATCCAGACAAGTCTGCCATTATGCGTGCGTACCGATGCCTCTGATTTTGCTATTGGTGCAACCTTGTACCAACTTGACAAAGACAACAAGAAGTTACCGCTAGCTTTCTTCTCGAGGAAGCTCTCAAAAACAGAAAAGAACTATAGTACATATGATAGGGAATTGCTCGGAATTTTTGCTGCGTTGAAGCATTTCAGGCACCAATTAGAGGGTAGATGTTTTTCTGTGTATACTGACCATAAACCCCTAACATATGCCTTCACACAAAAAGCAGAACCCACATTGCCGAGAAGAGCACAACAAATAGACTATATTGGTCAATTGACTACTGACATTCAGTATATAAGTGGAGAACTTAACACTCCAGCTGATGCTTTGAGTAGAATCGAAGCTATCTCGGCTCCTGTCCAATTGCCTCATGCTGAAATAGCTAAAGCACAGCTTAAGGATGCAGAATTGCAAGAGTTGTTATCGAACGATGATACTACTCTCAAATTGAGACAGAGAAAAATTCCCAGTACTGATGTTTTATTAACATGTGACATCAGTACAGGTAAGAATAGACCATTTCTACCAGTAAAATATCGCAGGTTAGCTTTCAACAGTGTACACAATCTGTCACATGCTGGGCCAAAATGTAGTGCTAATTTAATTTCGGCAAGATTTGTATGGCCACAAATGAAGTCTGACTGCAACAAATGGGCTCGCAGTTGCCTGAACTGTCAAGAATCCAAAGTAGGAAGACCCGCTTGCCCCTCAAATCCTTCAAACAAACAGAGTGGTTTAAAACTGTACATATGGACTTGGTAGGCCCATTGCCACCATCTCAAGGACACAGATACCTGTTAACGATAATAGACAGGGCAACACGATGGCCAGAAGCAATCCCTCTACACGAGATGACAGCCCCTACAGTAGCTGCAGGGTTATACGATACCTGAATTGCGAGGTATGGCGTACCAGAAGTCATAATTGCGGACCAAGGTTGCCAATTTGAGAGCTCGCTCTTTAAAGAGTTGTCTAATAAGCTTGGTGTTCAACATAGTCACACCACAGCTTACCATCCTCGAGCCAATGGCAAAATTGAGAGATGGCATAGAGCTCTCAAAGCCTCTATCATGTCACATGATACAAAGAGATGGGTAGAAGTACTCCCTACCATCCTCTTAGGCCTTCGATCTGCCCTACAAATGGATACAGGTCACTCTGCAGTGCAACTAGCATTTGGCAAAGAGCTATGCCTTCCAGAGGACTTCTTCACAAAATCGAAGGAAGTTAGCCCCAAAATTATGGTACAAAATATAAGAAACGATGCCAACAATTTTCTAGAACAGGCAGCTCGCCATGGCCAGCCCAAGATTTACGTCTCAAAACATTTGGCCAATACTCCACACATATTTGTTAGAGACGAAAAAATGAGATCTGTGCTGGAGAAACCATACGCCGGTCCTTACAAAGTAGTATCACGAGATGAAAAAAACTTTTTGATAAAACTCTTTGCAGGCGAACCTCGAACAATTTCAATCGACAGATTGAAGCCTGCATACATGGTAAGCGACGATAAAAGAATAAAAATGTTGCAGAGGGAGAACATAGAAAATATCCAGACAAATTCCCAAACAAATACGGAAGAATCTGTCGAAAAAAGTGAAACAAATAATTCACAATTGAAAACACCAAAAAAGTCTGTAAGATTTTCAGACGATGTTACTACCAAAACATTCAATCCGGAAGCCCCCATATGCCCACGAAAAAGAGGCAGGCCCCTAGACAGTAAAAAATGTAAAAATTCCCATCCTTCTCGCAAGTCTGAGAGGTTAATGTGGAAAAAAAAAAAATTTACTCCCGAAAAAGTAAAATCCGCTACGTAAGTTGAAACCCGCCAAAAAATATGCGACAAAAATCGGAACTCCGTGAGACAAAAGAAACTCCGGAGATAAGCAAACGAGGAATGCCAACAAAACGAAAATGACAGGAATAAACAAATCCATGTGCGATACAGAAATAAACATCGCTACGTCCGTTTACCATTAAATACAAAGATAATCTCAACGTTGTGACGTCACAAGTGGAGATTCCTTTGTAATAAAAATTTGAAAAATATATTCTATGAGTTTATTTCAGGCATAACTTTGCTTAAACCGATCAGAACTTAATCGGAAAACTTGAATACGGCCGAGAATTTTAAGCGCTATCCCCTCTACATGCTGATAAGAAGATGTGAAAATAATAAAACCAAACTGTAATGGTAAATCGAAAACAGCAGTAAATTCATCCGTTTTAGAACTGCCATAGATCTTAGACGTGTTTTCTGAAACAATATTTTTGGTTCCTTTTCCTCAACAACCATTCTAATATTGCTGCCAACCAATACCATCCTGAAGTCTGCCACCTCCCAGACTTTGAAAAACTGCTGAGCCCTCACAAACTCAGCGGAAAATCAAGCAGAAAATGGAGCTGGATTGGATAGAGAAGGAGCTGCTCATGGACAAAGCTCCTCCCGTAGACGATGTCCTAGAGGAGATGACAACTCCGCTTCCCCCGATAGTCTCTCCTCCCTGGTCACTGCCAGAACCAACCCCGATTCCAGAACCCCCAAAATTGGAGTCGAAACCCGCAGAAACCAGGGAACCGATGAAGTTCCTCTTCACGGGGGAGAGGGCAGCAAATGAAAAGGCAAAGATGGCTGCCCTAGCATCGGAGACTTCAAACTCCCCGATTCTGAGGAAGCAACTCTTCAAACAACTGCTGCACCCTCACTCCCACCACCACCCATACGCCTACACAAAAAATTGTCCACCTTGGTGTAGGGGAGAAGGCAGACGCCCCCAATACCAGGCGCGCACCGACGCAAGATGGCAATCATTCGAATGCATCGGCGCTGCTATTGGAAGCGCACTAGCCAAGTGGGAGGCAGACCAGAAGAGGCGCTGATAAACCCGCAAGTCCCCCCAGGCCTGCGCAATTTGATCATTTTTGCGGCACAAAAACTGGGAGGGAGTATCTGTGGGGACTCACTGGTATGAGGTAAAAAGGATCAGACCCCTCAACGATAGTCGCCGCCCCAAAGGGCAGGCAAATAATCATCCTTGTGACGTTAAACACAAAACTTATTCGATTGTAATTACTTGTACATACTTGCAGGTAATGTACAAGTACCAAATCGTGGCACAATAAGATGATGTCACGATTCGTACATGAACTAGCCAGCTATCTCTTATCTCAATAGGGGATGATGCGACCTGGCCATTCTCACCAACGTACGTATTCTCTTACATACATGTTTGTGTGTGTGTAAATAAGCCGTATATAAACCACCTGAATCGGCTCTAAAATCGCCACTGTTCGTCCGGTTCTGTCTTACCCATATTTATGCACAAAGTGGCTGAACATGCTTAAATTCTGTTGAATTTCTTTCTGGTGAGAATATCTCTCACGACAAGGTATTCCACAAGGATTTTGTTCCCAAAATTTGATCACTCCCATCGCGTTCAAAAGTGAAATTTTTGTTATATATAATTTTGTTTTCAGACCCTTTATTTGACTGAGACATACGCACAAGTACATTCCCTTGAAAATTTTTTATGCCTTGTATCTCAAAAAAGAGTTACTTAGAAAAATGTTAAACATGTAAAAAGTTGAAATTGGCCCCTATTTTGAGACCCCGGTGGTTGAAAAATAGTTCTAATGAAAAAATTAACGTCAAATTTGAACTCAGCGCCTCAACAAATATTAAAAATTATATTGGCTCTTTTGAGCACCTGATAGTCGCTCATCTAAAAACAATTATAAATGTTGTATGACACCACATAATGTGAAAAGTCAGAATTAGCCCCATTGTTGATCCCCTTTGTTTCAATAAATAGGTCAAATGAAAAGATTAACGCCAAATTTGAAATCAGTGCATCAATATACATTACAAATAATATATTATTACTCAATGAAATGTGAAAAGACAAAATTTTAGTAATGTGCATTAATCGATTAGTCAACTTATCAGTTTTTTGGAAATCGATTAATTTTTTGCAAAGTTAATCAGTTTATCATTTATTATTCAGGTTTAGACAGGAATCAGAAATTTTTTTTGATTCTTGTCATTTTTTATCTTATTTTTGGTTGAAAAATTGATTTGACTTGTAGATTTGATATTATTTTGATAAAATACATAAAAAAACATTTGAACTATCGAAGAAATCTGAAAATTTAGAATTAATTTTGTGGCGGCAACCACACTACATCGGCTAATTGCCGTTTCTCCCTCGAACACCATCACCCGGACCGAGGCCGAGTGTATATGGTGCTGACTTTTGTGGAGGTGAACAGGGAGGTTTTAGGTGTTTGGCTGGTACAGGTTCGAATCCCCATGCCGCCTGAACACCTAAAGTGGTGACCTCGACGTGATCGTGAGGGATGGTCATGCATGCCATCTCTCAGACACGTACAAAACTGGTAGCTGCGGTGGTGCGTCACACCACCAATGCCGGTATGTGACGGCGGTGTAGAGGGTGTGCCATGGTGCGGTGATGAGAGCGGGCATCACCACGCGCCAGTGTACATCCCTACCCGCAAGGTGTCTCCGTACTAGGTATCACATTACACTCCGCTATACTGGGGGGGAGTGGTGTGGTGGCAACCACACTACGTCGGCTAGAGGGAGGTTTTAGGTGTTTGGCCAGTAAGGGTTTGAATCCCCGTGCCACCTGAACAAATTTCAATTATCAATTATTATTTCTCAAAAAAAAATTCATATACTATACTCCATCCCAAAAGATAAACGCAAGAATTCTTGAATCTACCAACAGGCTGCCTCAAACGAATGTTATTAAAATTGAATTAAATTTACTATGCCTTATTTACTCACTTTAAGAACGACATGACATCACACGCAGGTTGTAGGTAAAAGGGAAAGGAAAAAACAATAATTCACAATTATGAGGCCGAGAAAGTTACAAATTTTTAATTTCAATGTAGTATTGATTACGCTGAACTGTGCTGTTGTGTATAGCTAGCTTACTGACGTCATGTTCTTAAATTGAATGAGATATAGGCAAAATTAAAAATTTTGACGAACAGATGAACGTTCAATGTGAATCTGTATCATTTCCTCTCCCCACAATTTCCATATGCTCTGTGTATTGCGGGTGGTGGTTTGCGTTTTTCTTTTGGAACCGAGTATAATTCAAAATTGATCAAGTGATATGAATTTTGATACAATTAGATGCACTTGATTAATCGATTGTTCCAACTAATCAATTGCTTCAAATAATCGATTAATCTGGAAATTTTCGATTAATCACGTATCATTACAAATTTGACCCTTTTTTGAACTTCTTAGCGTGGAAAAAATGAAAATATTAAGTGGCAACTAGAGAGATGGAGAGTCTGTTGACACCAGTCAGAAAAATGTCTGAAATAGTACAAGTAAGAATGGAATTCAGTTTAAAAAAAATAAAAAATATTTATGATAGTCACCCGTTTAACTGGTAACGAAAAAAATTCTTCAAAAAGTGTTTTTGGCCTATATCTGCGGCCTCTTAAACATTTTCGAAATTTCAAAAAAAATAAAAATAAAAAACTTGATGTCACACTGATGCACCATTATACCAATTTTCAGCTTTCTACCTCAATGGGAAGTAGGAAAAATAAATGCGGACGTTTTAGAATTTCATGTGGTAGATAAGAATAGAACAATTTATTTTATACTTTTTTCAACTTCCTCATCACTGTGTTCTCCGTCTCTGTTATGTAATTATATATTTTCAGTGTATAATAATTCATATTATTTGTTTAGCAATTCCGCAAAATTTTCCGACCTGTTGGTCTGGACATGAATGGTGTATTTCAATGTGAAATCAACCAAGGAAACAATAATACCGATGAAATTAATCCTTCGGGAGTTATTCCACGTTCGACCACTGCGGAGGAAAATTTGGATGGTGAGGCGAAACTTTATGTAAACGATGTGGAAAACGACGACAGTGACTGCAAGTCTGCCAGCTATACAGACGCCAAAGAAGATTCTTTCGAACTTTTTCGATCTCCTCGTAAAAGCCCTCTCCCAGAAGAAATGGCGGTAAGTACTATTTACAATAATATGCCGAATGTATTCTCTCTTATTCTGCATCTTCTAAGTTCAAATACAAGATTTGAATATCCTCTTGAAATTTCACGTTCGTGTGCCAGTCATCAGCGTGCAATTTAGTTACGCAGAACTGGACTAATTTGAATTTGTAATCTCTAAAATTTCCAGCTTCCCGGATACATATGGCTAAACGTTTTTTCGTCATTTTTTATTGATGAATTAGAAGTTTTTTTTAAATTTTTTGTTTATTTATTTTTTCGAGCGTCATTTTGAAATTTATTATCAACATTTCTGCTTAATTAAGATAATCACATTAAATTCAAAGTTGGTCGATTCCAACTTTTCACTTTGAAAAATAAGCTCATCGACATGTAATATCCAAAAGAAATTATAATAGAAAAATATGCGTATTTAAGGCTACTCGAAAGACGAGAAAAAATCTATTGGGGAAAAAACGGGTTGAAAATCTAATTTTGGTATTACCAATTTTTAATACCAAAAATCGGTTAGGAGAAGCTAAAAATCAAATTCGTTGTTCTCAGAAAAGCTTGTAATGAAAAAACTTACCCAAATTTAAAATTTAAGGTTTGTGCAAGGTGACGAATTCTGTATAATTAGGGGGGGGATACTCTATAAATAAACTCATTTAATAATTTGAATTTTATCGGTATAGCTCCCCAATTTTACAGAAACTGTTCAGAGTTCTATAACGTCGAACAAAGCTTCTGTTTCCCAAAAGAATTTGACTGTACCTTAATTTTTCCGTAACTTGGGGAAAAAAAGGAGTTTTCATCTCCATTAGACTTGACGAAATTGGACAAAATTAAAACTTCCAAGAAAATGGAGAAAAAACATAGTTTTCTGAAAAATTTATATTTTACAACTTCAAGTAAATGTGAATATTCACATTATTCTCAGATTCATTTTACGTATAACATTTTTGAATTTTTTATGCAATGCTTAGATTTGTATTTTATCGTAATCATAATCATGGGAATCTCGTCTATTTTGATCATTTTTATTACATCTCGTCTATTATACGAAATTTATGTATTTTACTTTCGGTTTGTGTCATTTTTCAGCCGCATTCATATGAGCGAAGAAAATAGTTCAGCTTCGTGAGCGTAAATGTCAGTCTTCTGCCTACTTTTTGTACCGAATGTTAATGTTGCATTGCGTATAATTTTGTGTTAATTAGACCTCAGTCTTATGTACACCAACTCAGACAAACGCAGTGCGTACACTTCGCTCCACCAAATTATCTGCCAGACGGTTGTTCGAAAAAGCCGACGAACCGCAATCTCCGCGAACACCGAAGTCGACAAAACCGCCAAAAGTTAATCGAACTCCCAAATTAGTGAGTATCTATTCAAACGAAAACCAAACTCGCCCAAGATACCGCAGCATTCTCATCATTTCAACTGACTACGGATAAAATATATCGCTTTTTAGAACGTGAAAACGCTTACTCCATCTCGAGGTCGAATCCAGACCCCTCTTCGTACGCCCACCACGCCTAGAGATAAAGCTAAACATGCTTTAGCCTTGTCCGCTGCTCCTGAGTCGCTGCCATGTCGTGAAAAAGAATTCAAAATTGTTTACAATTTTGTGCGCGAAAAAATTTCGTCGAGAGAGAGCGGGTTAGTGACTCGATGTTTTTCTTTTTTGACTGGTTTTTCGAAAATGACTGCCTTTAAAATTGTTTTCTTTCCTTATAAAATTTACTCTTGAGCAACTACAGTATCGTAGAAGTCCGACGTGAAAGGCTTTTTATAATTGGTCTCGGAAGAACGCCTAATAATTCCCCGAATGTTATTCGAAAGAGTATCTGTCGAATTTTGAAAATTTATATTCTGAATTTTATTCTGGTATTGCTCAGTGGCTTACCTTTATATTCACTTTTTTTTTTTCTTCAAAAAATTCTTTTAATATTTCATCTTGGAATATAATTTCTTTAAAGTAGGGCTGTTTGTATTTTTTAAACAGTATGTAATAAATAATCATCTAGAGATGAAATACAGCGAAATAGTCTCTTTAGTCATGGCAGCCTCTTTTAATTATTTCGGTTATTTCTAATACTTGTTTTATGTTATGCAACTCTGAAATGAAACCTGATAAGGATACCAGTTAATGCATAATCTAGCTTTTATTTGCATTTCTGTAGATGGGAGTGGAGAAAGTTGCCTCAGTCCTTTCGGACTCTTAGTTTAAACATTATGTGATTCCATGGATGAAAATACTGTCCAAATATTGAATGAAAAAATAATTGAAAATGTCGAGTCTTGTATGAAGATGATTTCCATGTCTCGTTTTTAATTAATCAGAAACAGAAAGCATTCATTGTTTCTAGTTCGTACTCTCCATTTCGACACTACAGAGTTTACGGAATCTCTAGTATTTTAAAACGTGATTCAGCACATACTAACTTTGATTGAAGTATTCTGACGAACTATGCCTCCAAATCATTTTTTGACTCTATATATAGTTTCTAGTTTTTCAGTCAGAAATTAACTACAAAAATTATTTCCAATGGAGGTGTCAAATGGGTCTACCATTTTGTTTAAGTGTTAGACCAATTGGTTGATCATTAAATATAAATTACTAGTGCTTGTGGTATTTTGACATTGTACTCATAATGCCCTTTCCATTGATACATTTTTTCGTGGAAATCTGATCCAATTAGGGTATCGATCATGAACTGAATTGATATGAATTGATAAGAGTTGATAGCATGTTTGTTTTAAATGGGGTATTAACCGCTATGAACTATCAATTCATATCAATTCAGTCCATGATCGATACACTGGTGCAAAAGGAAAAATAGGTGCTGTGTGTGACCTTATCTCATTAATATATTCTGGTATGATTCTCAAAAAACAAAGTTTCTATACCAAATTATGTTGCCAAATATTACTTATTAACTATTATTTATGTAAGTTTTTTTATATTTCTTTAGAGTATTGTGCATTAATGGCGTTCCTGGTAGTGGGAAAACAGCAACGATACAGAGAGTGCTCAAAAAATTAATGAATGAAGTGATGAAGAAGAAACTTAATAAATTTAAGGTGAAAATATTTTTAAGCATTCTTTTCAGATACAATTGTTCGCAGAAAAGAAAAAAGAAATGACCAGAGTTTCATTAAAATAACTTTGGCCTTGAGACAAGTTTTTAAGGAAATTTTTGTGTAGATTTCAGAAAAATTAATTCAAAAAGCGTTTTGTAATATGAGCTACAGTACCCAAATTTATTTGTCCTGTGGTTTATGAGCTTGCCGTTTCATTTGGCTGAACCGTAATTTGGATCATAGGGGACACGAATAGTCGCTCGTTCTTGAATATGTTTTAAGGATGCTCTAATGGTTTCAGCTTATCAATTCGCACTTGTCTGAATTTTCAGTAATTGCTCATAATGTTGAAAAAACGAAAAAGTTTCAACAAGGCTTTTGTAACCTCTTTGCTGTAACCGTGCGCTGCTTCAATTAAAGTACTCTTTGTATTATTTACATCATTCAAATTTCTGTATAAAATATAAATCTTGCTTTAGGATTCATAGAAAAACTTGAGGTCCCTAGTTGTAAACTAATATTTTTTGTCTTAAAAATTTTCATTTTCTGTTATATTTATAATTAACATAATTTCAGGGTTTAGTAAAGTTCATGTTAGATGGACAAGCTGAAAAAGTTGGCGTTCAAAATGTATTAATGAATCAAACGAATTGTCACCTTCAATACGTATTTTGTTTAAAAAATCCATTAGAAACTGCTCTTCCATTGCTGCGTTGCTTTATGCAGTACTTTTCGATGTAATGTTTTTCTCTTCTAATGAAATGAAAAACAATTATCAATAATGCTCAGAAAGTCAAAAGCTTCATCAGTTAAGACTTTATCAATCAAACTTTCCTATAGGGTGAAACTACATTGAAATTTTTAAAATATCTTCCAAGATGTATTGACAACTTGGAAGCAAAAAAAAAAGTTGAAAGTATTGGCATTTAAATCTGTACTAAATGTGCCCAAACCAGTTGACTATATTGATAACACGTATGTTTACAGGCAATCAATGTAAATGCATTCGATCTGCGACGATCCAAAGAAATTTATCGTAAAATCTACGAACAACTTTCTGGTGATCGAAAAACAGTAAACATAGCCGAACAGCTTCTCACCGAAAGGTTTGAAAACACAAGGAAAAGAAAAGCATTTCTTTTACCCATTGTTCTCATAATCGATGAAGTAATGAAATTTATCTATTTTTGTTGAGAACCAAATAAGTTTTATGTAATTATTCTCTTTTGTTGTTTGCATTTGTAGTTTGACTGTCTATTGTCTAGGAAACGTGATGTCATCTACAAGATGGTCGAATGGCAAGCTAATGATAATTCGCAGCTAGTTCTGTTAACCATTGCTAATAAGCTTGACTTCTCTGACGAGAAAAAACTCTTCAGTCGAATTGTGAGTTTGGTGTGATCTGTGATGGTCGTCATCAAATTGGTTCAAAATTTAGATTTAATTTAAAGATTTCATTGTTGTTGTTGTTTTTTATTTCAACAGAAATTTGAGAAATTGGCATTTATCGCATACTCATTTCAAGAACTAGAGCGGATCATTGCTGATCGATTGCAAGGTTTCGTTAGATTTAAACAGGAGGCTATTGAATTTATAGCAAGGTTTGTATGCTGAAGCAATGTTGCTGGCTTCTCTGTGATTTTTCTGCTTGAATTTATTTTTGCTCTCACAACTATAAGCAGCAGAATAATTGCTTTGACTCTTATCCTCTCGGTGAAAAAGAAAAACGGAAAAAGTCCGCTATCAAAGTATAGAAAAAGCCTTGAGAAGTTGCTGAATTCTTTTCTTTAGTCTATTTCACAAAACTAAGCATCTTGTCAGAATACATTTCGACTTCGATAATTCGATTTCTTATTGAAAAGTCAATCGCACATCTTCAGCCTTAATGTTAATTTTTCCCTGTTCCTTAGTTTTTGCTTTTATCAACTTCATACTGAAATTTTTCATCGTTCCTACGCAAAAATTGTTAAAAAAAAAAATTACTTTTTTAAGTGGTAGAATTTTATAGTTTTAATTTACTGGAAAAGGAGTGAATGTGTATGTGTAAGAGCGAATAGGAGAGTATCACACTTCGGACACTGCCTTAACGAACGAAAAATCATTTTTATACTTGGTAGAAGAATAAAAAATCTCGCTCTTCTGCCTTTTAAAATGCGTTGCAGTTGTCATTTTTTGGTTGTTTTTTTTTTCTTCATCGAAAATTGAAATTACAAAAAATGTAAACTATTTGCATTTTTAGGAAAGTGGCGGCCACTAGCGGTGATGCTCGCAAAGCATTGGATATTTGTCGACAGGTGCTGGACACTGTGGAGGCCGAAGATGAGAACTTTTCTTTCACCATTGACTACGTTAGTCATCTACTTGAGCAAATATTTAGCAATCCGAATGTTAGGATTATCAAGTGAGTGCTCATGAATACGTATTGCTGCCGTCATTGTTAAGCTTTCTCACTCATTTTCTTAAATTTTCGCAGACAGCTCACAGATCTCGAGAAAATTGCCCTGAGAGCATTACGTGATGAACTCTTACGAACTGAAAAACCATTTTGCTCTTTATGGAGTGGCGCTTGGCTTCAGTTTGAAGGTCTTTGTAATTTGGAGGGTAATATATCGCATTATTATGTTAATTTCTGAATCGTTGAAACGCTTTGTGTTTACAAGTATTGTATTTTTTTTTAGGTTTCTCGAGAATTGAAAGCAATAGTTTGCTACAAATTTACGCTTATTTAGCGAGCATAGGTCTTGTGAAATTAGAAACTGATCATTTGGATCAGCATTCAAAAATCTGGCTCAAATGCGATGCGGATGTAATACATCAAACATTGACGAAGATGCACTGAAATCAATGCCTAATTTATTGTGATTTTGATCATGTGAGACATATTTTACTACACGCCTTTGAAAGTTGTTTTTTATCAATTTTATATTTCTTATATTTTATCGTATTGAAACTTTAAAAGTGATCGTAATTTTATATCTGCATTCTACATCCAAGTTTCTTCTCAGTATTTTTTAGTTTTACGTGTTTTTTTTGTGTTGAATAAACGATCAAGTCTAAACGTTTTCGATTTCTGCAAAGAAATATGCCAGTGGTCCATTTCTTGTTAACTAAAATTTACGGAGTTCAAAAAATTTAAATTTGAATTTCAAACTTTTTTTTTTTATGAAGTTTTCTGTACAAATTTGATTCATTATCAAATCTTATCCGATTGGCACCTGTATAATCGAGGGAAGTTTGAAGACTGCTCTGAAGCTTTTTCACTGACGTATAATTATCGTTGAGACCTCCCCAGTGAGATTAATAATTTGGCAACGTATGTGCGAAAAATAGTAGGTCAAACCAATAATTTAGACACGTTCATTGCTAAAATTGTGCATAACACGACGTTTAAAAATGTTTAAATACTTTATTTGGTCTAATTGCATTAATGTTTTTATGTTCAATAATTGTAAATAAATACTTGTAACAGTAAAAAAAATTCACCCAAATCAAAAAAATAAATTAACGTCATATGTATCCACATTAAATAAATACTTAAAACTAATTGGTCTCTAAAACAAATATAATAATAATAAATTTAAAAAATTCCTAAAATACCTATTCTCGATTTTTCGCCGTAAAAACAGTTGAATAATTTATTAGGTCTAATTAAATTAGTGTTTTCGTGTTCAGAAGCTATGAATAATTACGTGGACCAGTAAAAAAATAAATTAAAAAATTCACAAATATCAAAAAATCAATAAACAACGCCGTATACATCCACATTAAATATACTTAAAACTAATCAGTCGTTAAAAATAAATTAATAAATAAATTAAAAAAACTCCTATTCTCGATTTTTCACCAAAAAACTATCATTCTGCTGTTCGGTGCCTATCGTATTCCAGTTGCTTTCGGATATTGGCGAGATAATTAAATTTGTCAATTGCCATTGATATTATTTTTCGAGGTCCTATTTTACTGTAAAAATTGTAACACCAATAAGTTCATTGAAATGAAGACTAACCTATAGAAGGATTATTTATTTCGAATCCGAAATATTTAGTTGAATTTGGCCTTTTTTAGCGAGCTATTAAATGCATTTACTGTTAGGATTCAAGAAAATTAATCAAAATTTAATTTCATCACATTAACTTACTGTAAACCTACCTTATCCCTAATAATTTCAAATCTGTTTCATTAAATTTCACGAATTCGTTGAAATCTATGTCATTTTCTTTAAAGATAGATAAATAATTTTCCAATTGTAGGTTACGAAGTAAAGTCATCAAATTCGTCACTGCAAGGCATAAAACAAAAACAATTCAATAAACACCTTCATCAATACCTTGTGTTAATAAGTCTAATCCATCCTTAAAATTTCAGGGAATATTTTGGTAGGCTATTTTATATTTAAAGGTACGTATAATATTGAAATTTAGCTTGAAATAAGTTGATTTTCATATTTTTCATGCATTCGGGAGTTGTTTTCTCTCCTTAGTAACTATGTATATCAACCTAAAAACTATAAACTTACAATTTTTGTTGGAAAATGTAACTATTACATTCTGTAAAACGGCGGTACCTGTAGAAAAGCACCGATCCTAATTGTTGGTCGTAGATCATAAGTGTATAAGTCGCTCGAATTCTTCTGTACACAATATATGTAATAAATACATTATCACGCGCCAGAGGAAATTAACTGTGGTCCGTAATAAAATGAATAAGTAAGGTAAAAATGTAATACGATTCGTCCTTTATGTTGCAACAAAATTCAACAGTAAAATACATAAATAAAATAACATAATATACAATTGAAGAATATGGAGAGTGGAGGTAATTAATAAGTAAAATGAACATTTTCAAATAAATTGTTCAAAATGACTACCATGTCATAAAACAATACCCTGGGGAATCAGTAAACTCATCTTGAACATGCTTTAATTGAGCATAAATAATTTTGGACTAGCAATCATTTATTGGATTACTGTCCCACTCTACAGTGGAATATGGTACTAAAACTACTGACATCCTTCATTCAATTCTCATTTAATACCGTAGTTTTGTACACCTTTTCTTTTTCATCCAACTCCACTTGTGCAGATACTTAAGATATTGCAGTATGTGAATTTTTTGTTTTTTCTTAGCAAGTGTAATGTAAATGACGAAGCATATTATATTTTTTTTCTTTTTTTAACACACCACAATGCTAATTTCCTATGGTGTGTGATCGATGATAACATGAATAAGCATGTATATATGTTGCACTTAAAATTAAGTCAGGAAAATTTTATAATTTTTAGTCAGAAGGCAATATTCTAGAGAAAAGACTTGAGTCACCATTTCCTATATTTGACTGATTAATTTTAGTCATATAATTGTAAATTTTTTTTTATTTTCAGTCATTCATCGAGTTAACGTGTCTTACTGAAAATAACGCAGTCATAATCAATTATCAATTAACATCTATAGTCTCTAAATTTAGATTAATTCCTAGGCAAATACATAAAAGCTGGCAAATGCAATTAATTCCCCAAAATTATTATATTTGACTGAAATTATCAAGTCAATTACATAAATATGCAATTTCTTGAAATATTTTGACCTAAATTCACATTGATTTCTAGGTAAATACATGGAAGTCAGCAAATGCAACTAACTAATTTACCATATTATCATATTTAACTGAAATTATTTAGCCAATTATACTTCGATGAGTATGTTATTTCTCAAAATATTTAGCAAATATATTTAAATTTTTCAGTCATTTACATAAATGACTGCATAAATTCACATTTTATTTCACAAAAATGCCTAGTCAAATACATAAATTTTCTGAAATACAATTTATTAAAGAAATTTATGTATAATACATACGTCTGCATTATACGTGTGTCATATTTGATACAAGCCCCGCTTCGCAGCATTGGCTTGCACTGGCCTGGTTAGAATGTTCAATGTGATATTTTAGTGGAACTACAAAATTTATTGTATTTTTAATTAATTTTTTAATCATTTATTATTTTAGTTTAAACTGAAAATAAACGAAGTTAAATAAAAGCGTTTAAAAATGGGATTATACGTTTATTATATTGATACGTAAATATTTAAGAAATAACATACTTACGAATTATACATTCCCAATATTCTTATTTACCCCATGCACCAGCAAACTTTCTTATACAGATAGGGCCTATTTAGTCAGTCTTATTTATATTTTAACCAATTTCATCAACTATTATTTTCAAATAATTTGTTCAATTAAAGTTAATTCTCAAAAGTTAGGATTTTTAATTTATATTTCCACATATATTACATGTATGTACCCATTTTGTTTAAGATTGAGTTGGGT
The DNA here is from genome assembly GCA_011428145.1 of Ericerus pela. Classification (NCBI taxonomy): domain Eukaryota; kingdom Metazoa; phylum Arthropoda; class Insecta; order Hemiptera; family Coccidae; genus Ericerus; species Ericerus pela. The sequence continues at coordinate 191,046 of WOFM01001547.1, read as the reverse complement.
GTGGTCGAAAAAATATTTTGAAATTATTGTTTCATCATTTACTATTTTTACTAGATATTCTTAAAATTACCAGAGATATATTTTCCGTAATTGTTGTTACTGAATAGGTGTTTAAGAAATTGCCTAAGTTGCATATCCCAGGTATTTTTATTTTCTATTAGATATTTTATAAAAATGACTAAAATTTTTTGGTTATTACTTATTAGCGATAAACCGGTAAAAATACTTTCAGTCAAAAAAATCACTATAATAAACGTACAAGCCGTTAATTATTTCACATATTATTTCCTGATATTATTTCGGTAATTATTCTCTCATATTTGATGCGCATGCACCACTACCCACGCAGACACGGAAAAAAGGTTCGTTGCTCTCAGGAAGGTGTTCAGAAATTAACTGGGAGTGAAGCTGAAATAACATTACCTATGTAGGGATGGCAGAAAAAATCCAGGGCTGGCACCAGACAAAGTGCCGCAGAGTAGTGCTTCAAGGCTCGTAACATTATGAAAAAACAGCTATAAATACCTTTTTATTTCGTTTTTCTATTGGAATGTTATAATTATAATCCGGAGTCCATAACTTTCTTAATAAACACATTTATATTTTCATGCATTTTTCATGTATACTTTCGTTTGAGATGTAGTTGGATAGGGTAGATTGTTTTAAAAAAATTTATTTTTTCCAAATGATTATTCCAGCATTTAGGCTGTTAACTATAGGCATTCACATAATTGCTTGAGGTGAATATCTCGGATATTTTTGTTTTTCTCTAGATATTTACGAAAATGACTGAAATATTTCAGTTTTATCCATAATCCGTTAATTTTTTTCTTTTATAATGAATAACATTACAAAAAAAGTTTTATTTTTGCCTAGTTATTTTTGTAAATTCAGCCATTCCCAATATTGACCGACTCACGTTTTGGCTGAAATCATTTATGTAAATAATCAAATAAAAACCAGTCAGAAACATTAATTCTGCGATTCCCTAATTCTCATAAAAACTGACATTTCTGACTGATTTTGTCTAGGCGTTTACATTAAATTTGGGTCAATGAAGGACATCAACGGTCTTTTTGACAGCTTTTTTCCTTTTTCACAACCTAATTCATGTAATTGACTGCAACTTTTTTTTTCCACTTTTTACTTATTTTGTCATTTTGTGACAGTCTGTGGAGCCTCTGCTTTTTGACCTATGGAACGTGAGACAGTTATAATCTTCTAGGACCTACAGATTCATGTTAAAATTTTTGAAATCCAGTTGGAGGGAGGGGTTCCAAAAGTTTTGCAAACTCTATATTGTTATACTGATAACTTGGCGTAAATTGAAAGATTTTTGCCTGAAATTTTTATTGAAGTTAGAGACTATTAAGGACTGGTTTGGTATTGAATTTGAGCAAAATCAGTCGACTAGTTTTTGAATAGCAGCTAATAAAAAATTTGACTTCTAATTACTTTAGCTCATATTTAACATTGTTGAAAAGTGGCGAGTTCCTCAGTTTCTATATAACTGGAGAAGTGAAATCTGATTAAAAATCACTGCCGCAACAGAAAAATTGTTAAATTTGTCAAAATAAATAGGTTTATAGTTATTAGAATATATTCAGTTTGAGAAGAAAATTCGATGTTGATTAGGGTACCACAATAAGTCTGATATTACGTACGTGTAGATATAGGTCAAACGTGAAAGATCACTCGAACCAAAGCCAACTTCGCTTATCAAGCCATGGAGTAGAATGAAAATCGGTTCCTCGACACAGTTGCCAGCTTTACTTTTTTAGCACACATTCAAGCATAACTCGAGAAAAAATGACGAAAACGGTCAGAAATTTATGACGATGAATTATTTTTTGGGAATGAGGAATTTGAAAATCAAAATACTCTAGTTCTGTAAAAAATTTGTTCCTCGGATATCAATTTGTAACATTGCGATTTTCACTTTACGGCTTGATAAATGTAGTTGGCTTTGCTTGAACCGAAAAAGGGGATGAAAAAATTTTTTTAAAAACGTATACCCTAATTTATTCTAACCCTGTTTTCCTTCAATATAAAGTGAGATTAAAAATTATGACGAAAACAGTATTTCATTTTTTTGAAGACACACCTGAAGATACACCAAGCAAAATAATCAGTTGTAAGTGCTTTGACTGGCGAGCCAAGTCAATTGCTTTCAAGCCATTTTCCTCGGTCACTAACTCCGGATTTGCTCCTAAAGCCAACAACAAAGCCACTAAATCCTCTCTTCCATTTTGAACTGCAGTCATCAAGACCGTATAAGAATGATAATCTCTGAAAGAATGAAGTATTTGTCATTTATAAAGGTCACGTTGATTGTGGACGTGTTATTTTTATAAGTGTAAGCACTAGTAAAAATAGGTTGCTAGCACATGTGTTGTTCATTGACCGAACAATGGTCTATGTTGGTAGCTGAGAATTAATTAAGACTCGCTATAATTACCTAGCATTTACATCGGCCCCATATTCCGCTAGGTAAGAGATAATGTCCTTGTGTCCGTAGTACACAGCGTAGAACAACGCAGTCCAACCATTATCGTCTTTACAATTTAAAAGTTCTGGCTAAAATAAAGCGAGAAGTTATTGAGCCAACAGATGACCTTAATAACTCATCTAATTTTTCGCAAAAAGTGTCGTAGGTACCGTTTTTCATTACCTGAATCACCATTTTAAGAACATTTAAATTTCCTGATTTCGAGGCCAGTATTAACGGCGTTTGACTGCGTGCATCTACGGAATACACGCAACACGGAACATGATGAACGAGTAAAGCGACAATATTCTCTCTGCAATACATGCAGGCATACATTAAAGGTGTCCATGTTTTCTTGTTTGGTTGAAGAGCCAATTTAGGGTCGCTATTGATCCACAAAGAAAATATTAGGTATGCATATAAAAGCCAAATGAAACCCTCCCGTGGAAATGTCAAAATAATACTGCATTGGGTATTTACTTAGTAATGGCACATTTTACTATTCCTTCCATTCCCAGAGCACTAGCTGTGTGAAGATCCATAGATCGAATCGCTTCAAACTATTGTCAATTGATTTTTATTTTAATTACCAACTATCTTTTGGAATTTGTAAGGTACCTTTTCTTCGTCGACAAAATATGCAATATTTCTAATGTAGTTTCACGACACGGCAATTAAATTAAAAATAGGATCTTTTTCTGCTTACGAGCGAGTTGATGTTGCGAAGAGGGTACGATTAACGATATTAAATTAAAATTGAGAGGTTGTTTGCGAACTGATAAAAAAAGTAGATTTCATAGTCGTTTAAATTGAAAATTTTCTTTTCATGCATGAACTTGTGTTAAACAGTGTTGGGAAATTCCCGGGAATGCCCATTAATTTTTGGGGAACGGTAATCCCATTGGGAATTGTTGGTAATACGAATGGATACAACACCCTCATATTTCAAATTTTGACTATAGTATCCCTCTTGATTTCCTTGCAGTAGAACTTGAGTGAATTAGAAAACAAAAAATCTTTCCAATTCTGCATTTGAGTAATGATTAATGGTATTTTGGCACCGTTTCATTGCAAAAGAGAAAATTTAGGTACCGATGTAATGCAGTGCCTTGATGCTTGTGCTAATCAGGGAATTTTTGTTAAATTTCAACTAGTCTTCAAATATACTGCATGTGCCAGGCTAGAGTCTTTATTTATGCACAAAAATGCCAAAAAACACAAAAACGGAAATTCTTAGGAAGTTTAGACTTGAGAACCGAACATGAAATTCCTAGGAATTAAGAATTTTCACGCCTAATACTTCGGTTAAATGATAACATAGAGTTTTTCTGATCCTTCCACGTCGCAATGATGAGAAATTAATAATGTAGAATAGTGAGGCGCAAAAGACCTTTCCTGACATATGCCACTAAAATGAGTTTATATGAGATTCTATTACAAAATAAATAAACATGTTCTCTCGTAGAAAATCACAGCTACTGCTACATACTTGCAGCCCAGCTCACAGCTGCCTCTTTAATTTTCATGCTCAGGTTCTTTTATTATTTGAAATTGTTGATTACCGCCATTTTAGAAAATATTTGAGGAACAGTGTTTGGTAGACTCAACCATATCACTAAAATAAATGTACAAGCCGTTAAATTATTTCATGAAATTATTTCCCTCTTTACTCGATATTATTTTGCCAATTATTTCTCGATGCGCATACGTTACTATCCACGCATACACAGACACGAAAAAAAAAGTTCTTTGTCTCTTCACATTCTACAAAACAACGAATTCTACAATGTTACAAAAAAATCAAGGCTGGCACAAGCCAAAGTGCCCGAGAGCGACACTTCAGGGCTTGTATACCCATATTCAGAATCAGAAACACAATGGGTCATTAGTATCATTGCTTAAAGGATTATGAAGTAATAATAAGAAATAAATTTTATTGTACGTATTGAAAAAGGGGATAAGTAGGTATATTTTATTTAACTGAATCAAACATTTCGAAAATTATTCTAGCCAGAAGACTCATCCATGTGTAGCTATACAGGAAGTTAATTCCAAAAAGTTGAACATAATTTCTATTCCTTTGAATAAAAATAGTTTTTCTATTTTAGAAGAACTTTTTCGAAATAACTAGGCAACTACCTAATTACCTCTCATTATGTTTGGTATGAATTCTGTAGAAGATATATATGTCCGGAAAGTGATAATTATCGAACAATGTAATGTATTATAAAATGGGTTGAGGGTATGTTAGTCATCACGTCACGACCACATGTCTTTTGGGCGTAGAATACATCGCATGGCTGCTGGATCCGTTGGATAGATACTTAGTAACTTTAGGGAGTAAATACGTCGCAAATAGGTCCAACGTATGTTTCTTGATTGATCCAATCAAGTATTATCCTGCAATTCACAAAAATCTTTACATTTCTTTTAGGAAATGAAATTACCAATCTTTACAATATACTGTAGAGATAGGTCATATAGGTAGGTAAGTTATGTCAAAAATTCTCACATATATGCCGCTGTAATTTTCTTCCCAGGAGGATCCTATCTTAACCGTTGTTCATTGGCTTTTGTACACTCAAATTAGGATATTTTGAGCTCATTTGATTTCTTTTGGTTCACTCGTTTATTTTGTTTGCGTTGTTTTATGTTTGGGATTTATTTCTACACTACTTAAATGAAGATATTGAGACATTTTCGAAATTCTCACAAAATTACTAATTAAATTACCATCTTCACGAACCCAATCAACTTTTTTTTGCGAACATTAATTTTCACAGATATCCACAGTTCTTGCATAGACGAAACTATAATGATACTTATAGATTATTTTATCAGATCCCAGTCCAGTTATACTAATTTTACTGAAATGGCGAGTACGTCAATTTCATCACATAAATTATTGAGTGATATATCGTCGAATTTGGATCGTGAGGTGCTGAATTTAAATTTACCGTCCATTTGTTTCCTATAGTCCAGAATGAAACTATATTATTTCAAAAATATATTTGAAGTGTCATTTGCAACTTTAAAACGACAAAAAAGTTGAAAATATTCGTATTTAAATCTCACCTAAATGTCAGCTAGCCGGTTTACTGTACTGCGGTAACATGTATTTTTGTTTAAAACATATCGTGGACATTAAAAAAAAAAAACTTTAGCACAGTAATACTTCATTAGAAGACCCAGATTACCAATTTTCTTTAATAATTCACAAAATAAAACTAAATTCAAAATAATTGAAAAAATTGCAAAACAATACCTTCGGATAGTAATCAATATCTGTATCGACAGTAACTGATTTTGACAAACATATCGATGTTTTACAGTTTTCTGGGGCACCAAAATGACAAACTCTCATCAGACCTGGTCCCATATAAGGAATATCTTCCGTGAAAATTTCAATCCTATTCAGTTTGTAGTTTTCTCAAAACCGCGAACACAAAATTTTTTCCAGAAATTTTTCTTCTCCAATTTTATTGGAAACTACTGAACTAATAGGCATCAACCTTCTCTCAGAGTTATATCTATGTAAGAACAATCCATCGTGAAAATTTCGGCTCGATACCTTTTTGTCGTTTTCTAAAAATTTTGGAAGAATGCCTTTTCCAGGAATTTATTGTTTTTCACGTTTCTCGGAAACTACTAAACCGATAGTTACTCAAATTCTTTTAGACCTGCTCCTATTTGATAACTATCTTTTGAAAAAATATCAGCTCTATCTGTTTCGTAATTGTCTCGAAACCATGAACACAAAATTTTTTCCAGCAATTTTTTTTCTCAAGTTTTCTCCGAAACTATACTGAACTAACAGGAAACAAACTTTTATCAGACCTATCCCATCATAAAGATAATCTATCGTGAAAATTTCAGCCGGATCCTTTTTTTCGTTTTCTGACAATCCTGGAAAAACGACTTTTCCTAGAATTCTTTGTTTTTCAGTTTTTTCAAAAACTACAAAATCGATAGGCACAAAATTTCTTTCAGATCTGCTCCGACATAATGATTATCTCTTCAAAACGTTTCAGCTCTATCTGTTTCGTAGGTTTCTTAAAACCGTGAACACAAATTTTGGGCAATACATACATACAAACATTAGGTCAAAATGAGAAAACTGTACCAATCGTTTTCTTTTCTCATGAAATGGATAATTTTCATCGTATCCATTCTCAAACCTTTCGTGAGGTCAATTTCAATACCCCGTTTGAAAGAAAACTGGGTAATAATGAAACAAAAACCAAAATATTAATAAAATTCGAAATATTAAAAATACAATGATACAAATTTCATACAGATTAAAGAAAACCAGTTACTCGTCCTGATGACTTCAATATAAAATCAGTCTTAAAAACACCATCCATTAGTACTACTTATGATTACAGCTGGCAGCTATCCAGAGAAGAATTTCTCCAAATCGAATTTTACCGTTCTGAAATAAAAAAATTTTCATCATTAGAAATACTACTGAGGACGTTTTTTGATGATCGATAAGGGTTTACCCACTTGGCTACGGTAAGTACCAGATTTAATTTCGCAACGCATTTATAACACGGCTCATCGATATTCTCATCTTTTCCGTAAATCATCAATAGTTTCAGTTCGACAAGTGAGGCAACCTGTATTAGAAGGCTAATAATGTACATGTTTTTCGAAAAACGAAAATTTTAAACCATAATTATAACAAAATACAGACTTGTGAAAGTAATGTGGCTGATATATTAGAGCGTTCCTCCACAATGGAGAAGTAAATAGCTAATAATCGATTGAGAGGAAACGGCTTCGGCCCAGTCAACAGATTGACTTCGTTATCGGATGAGCGGGCTTTCTTACGAGACGAGTTTTTCTTTTTCTTAAATGCTCTACGGCAAAATAACAGCCTGTCGTCTTTCGACGGTATGTACGATGCTAGATACGCAGCTAATAATAAGTACTTTGTGCAAAATGGAAGATCTACTTTGCTGAATCTCTCACTCATATCGATGACGTCTTCGTCGTTTTTTCCGTTGATCCTACACAAAAAACATTCAATTAATAATTCTGCCGCATATTTAACCTGATGCTGACTCGGTGACCTAGACAAAAAGTGAATCACAAACTTCAAAAGTATCGTAACTACAAGAAATAGAATCCGAAGTCCAAAACTTAAAAACAAAGACAACGGCACATAATTATAAAGAGACTAATTTACTGTCAATTTTTCAAACTTTGACTTTCAATAACCCTCGGTCTGATCGTTTCCGACACCTCAAATTTGGTATATTTATGTTATTATCGAGTACAATGAGTGTACCGAATTTCCCAGACTCTATAGATACGAGTCCAACAATATGCAATTTTTTATCTTACAGCTCGTAAGTGAATTCATTGATATTTATGTTAAATTTAAAAATTATAGTACTTTTTGGTGCTTTCATTAATTTTATAGAGCTTTTTTATTGTTTCACTTGAAATCTACTTTCAGCTAACAGATTGTAGGGCAAAGAGACAAGCTTCTCATCACATAAAATTTTAAGGGAAGAGCCTATAAAATCAAAGTTATCGAATGCAATTACAAGAGAACCATTGTTTGTAGAAAGCTGGAATTTAGCTGATACATTGACATATGTTTGCTCAAGATTCTGGGAAAATTTTACTACAATTGTACCTTTGGTTTTCGAGATATTGCAGAAATTCTGAAAAGGTGGATACAAAATTGTGTATTGTCGTACTTGAATCTATGGGGCTCTACCCAGAGGAATTAAGTGTGACATTTGTGACATCAATGGGCCATATTCAATGATTGGTGAAAGTGCTATCGAACTATCGATAGTCTAATAGTAGGTCGATGAACTATCGGTGCCGATAGTTTTTGTTAAAACGTTCGTTTTAGCCTCATTTTACAAAATTACACTGTTATTAGTTTGTTTCAAAAAAATTGGTAAAATTTATACCCTTTTTCAAGCTTTATAAGAGAAAATTGGTTAATTAAAAACTATTGAAAAACTATCAATAATATCCATATTTTTCAATTTTTACCATCGATTAATCAATAGTAAAAAATTTTCAACTATCGCCATCAATAGTAATATTCTTAGTCGTCATCTGTATTCTTTCAACAATAAGTGCATTTAACAAAGCAAATTTACTCAAGTGACTCCTCGTGACCAAATTTTGGTTTTCGCCTTATTATTCGCTTTTACTTCTGTTGACCTACACATTGACGCACACCAAATATGTTGACGAAAATGAAGTCAGCATGTTAGCCCAATACTGTAAATGTACAGTTAGGTACATTCTGGTTAATAGACCTTTAGTCAATTAAAATAATTGACTTAGTAAGGAAATTTTCTACCAGAACGTCACTTCTTTTGGTTCATACAAACAGCAAGGTAGTCAGAATCTAGAGTTAGTTGTTTACCCTGGCTGAGATAAATGCCAGCAGGAGGTAAGTATATTTTAAATATAAGTATAGTGATTTATTTGAGTTGTGTAAAATACTCAGGTTTATTTATGTATAATTCTGATTTGGTCTAAGCAACAAAAAAACCATTATTATCTGTGAACTCTTCTAATACATACGGAGTCTCTGCGACCTCTATGTTTTAGACGAATAACATAATTTGTAATGAATCTTCTAAATTCGTTCAGTTAAAGCTGAAGACACGACTTAAGCATAAACGCTTATACTCACTATCAAAAATTTCTGATGCTGATTGTGAGAGGTAAACATTTTTACAAGACAATTGCTCAAAGCTCATGTCGCGCTCATTGGCCCAGCAAGGGGGGTGTGACACCTCCCATCGCCAATTTTGTTGCAAATTTGTTGTAAAATTTGACTGATGTAAAAATTGACTGTTATTGTAAAAATTATTAAATTAAAAGTAAAATGATATAAAACTTTGTTTGAGAAAAATAATTACGTGTGAGAATACAGAATACTGATGTTCAGTGAACCTTCACCCTAAGAACATATTATTTATGATGACAAAATCCAACAAATCAAAATCCACCTCACATTTTTACATTATCTAGACATAAATTTTTTAATCTCTGCTCACTAAATTCTCTCATCATTGCTGCTTCAATGAAGAAGAAATGTAGGTAACTTCAAAACTTCCATATCTACATTCAATATGCATTTCCTCCTCCTCTACTTCTTCATCGTCATCATCCACACATGTATCCTTGAAATAACAATTTTATTTGAAGTACCAGTAAATGTATTATGATGATATTAATAATTCATCTTCTTCTATCCCAAATAATATTACCCCTTGTTTTCTCTTCTTCCTTCTATTAATGTTTCCATGGTAAATAGGTAAAGATTGTTTTAATTCCTTCTATCAATATTATAATAATCTAATAATTTCCATCCAGCAACCAAAAGGAAGAACTTAATAAAAAACATTTATACTAATTGATCTCTCAGTGGCGATTAATACACTATTGTTCTTCATTTTTTCATTGGACCAATTCTTTAACCACTTGAAGGCTAAGAGGGGTAAATTTTGAATTTATTTATGTTTTTGTGTAATACATCAATGAATAGGTATGTTTTTTGGAGTGCTGATTTCAAATTTGATGTTTGTTCTTCTATTTGACCCATTGTTTGACCCCCAGGGGCCAATTTAGAGTTTATAAACTTTATTATGTGATACATCATTATGTATTTTTTGGAGATTACTGATTTCAAATTTTACATTCATTTTTTCATTCAACTTATTCTTAAACCCAAAGGGGCTGTAAAATTCAGAAAAATTTTTAATTCACATTTGATTTTATTATAGGTATTATAGGAGTAGTTTCTTAGCGTGCTCATTTCAAATTTGATGTTGTGGCTTCAAAATTGGCTAAAGTTTGATTTCTCATATTTTATTATGTGATACATAAACCAGTATTTTTTTTAGGGTAGTACTTTAAAATTTGACTCTTTTTGTTTACATTTGAAAATGAAAGATAATAGGTAACTGAAGCAAAAATTTTCTTCATCACTCAAATAGCCTGTTAGCAGGACAGGTTTTGTAGATTGTTTACATAATTATATGTGGCAATGTCTTTTAAATCTTTTTAAAACTACTAATATAAACTGTTTCTTATTCTCAAATATCAGTTTTTAGGATATAAAAAAGTTCAGGGGAAGGGGGAATGTGAAAAGAAAAGAAAAAAGAGAGCATCAGTAGGCTGAATTACGTTTAATGTGATAACATTTTCATTTGTTTCTATTATCAAATTTTGATAACTAAAAAAATTAATTGATATATCTTGCCACAAATTATTAAAATTGTTTTCTTAGCATGGAATTTCCTATTCTGCCCGATCAATTTTGGTAATACTATCTATATATCGAGATTAAATACAAAACACAGGGAAAATATTTCAATATGTTATCAATAATTTTGAAAAAAACATTGCAAAGAAGGAAGGAAAAATGACTATCGAATGAAAAAAGCAACCTGGGTACCAAAAATAAAAATGTTATCACATTAAAAAATGGTTAATGATAAAAATTTATCACAGGCTAAATTATATTTATAAACCAATTAATTATAGAATTATCCATAATTGCAACTTTCTTGACTGTACAACGATTAATTATTTATAAAGATGTTACCTTAGGTATATATGAGTTTGTGTCTTTCTCTATGTACATGTGTATAAATTCAGCCAGGTCTTCCTTATTTGAATATAACACAATAAACTTTTTTTTGCTTATTTGAAAATTTGGCTCTTTGTTATAAATTTCTCAATATTTGACAAAAATATAATAAATTTTGAAAAACATGTAAAAATTAAGCCATTACACCCCCCCAAGTGATACTGCTTCGCTGGGCGCATGGTCGTGCTTGCAGTCTAAGTCTCATTGTGAACATTCAGACATAACAAACAGATATGAAAAAAAAAAAGGCGTATTTTAAAAGTTTGAATAAGTTTATTAAACTCTGTATAATTTTGTTTTATTTAGTTATTCAAACAGAAGGGCCTTATCTTTCATTTAGCTACAATTGTGCTTAAAAATACAAAAAATTCAACTTTTGGTGAATTTTTGAAAACAGTCAAAAACACCCAGGCTCTTATGAAAAAAAAAAAAAAAAAGACTGAACAATCATTCCTTTATTATCAGCCCAGTCAGTGCTGGCACACTCCAAGCTTGAACAGCTCCAAAACAACTTATGCTAAAAAACAATATGTAAGTGCCGCAGTAGCTACATTCATGAAGAATTGAAGGGTAAACCAGACAATATCCAGACAATACTAAAATGGCAAACTTTCCATTAATAAGGGTTTTTTATTTAATTTATTCTTAAAATTGATAAGATGAGGGAAACAATTATATGAATAATAGATTCATACAAATTTTCTCCTCTTTTAAATGATACCAACCTCAGCTTTCTAATTTAAGTAGCGGCTGAGGAATCATTGAGTGAAACAGGAGAAGTTACTAGATTCCAAAAATGGAAAATTTTCCTTTTTTTTTTCATTGATTTTCAAACTGCTAAAGATGACAGAAAAATTATATGGATAATAAATTTAGGAAAATTTTTACTTCTTTCCAACGATAACAACCTCAGCTCTCTAGCTTAAACAGAGACTGAAGAATCATTGAAAGAAAGATGAGAAGTTTCTAAAATCAAAAAAATGGCAAATTTTGCATTATTTTTATTTTCTTGGTTTGTTCATTTCCAAATTAGTAAAGATGATTAGAAAATCAGATATAAATTTTGTAAATTTTTTCCTCTTCCCAGCAATACCAACCTCAGCTCTCTAGCTTAAATAGAGGCTGAGTAATCATTGAATGAAATACAGGAGGTTTGTTTCAAAATTGAAATGTTGCGTTGAACTTCAATACTGACAAGGAACACACAACCACACACAAAGACAGATCAATGAAATTTACAATCTGATGCCTGATGCTCACAAGTCTGACACATCCTCTACTGAGTTCTAAGATGTTTACCCATCAATTAAGGGATATTCTTTGACTACACATAGGAGCATTATATGTCCCAGTTTGACCGGGATTGTCCCAGTGGCCCAGCCGATTGAGATTCATGTCCCAGTTTCTAGTTTTACTCCAAATTCATATATAAAAAAAAAAAAAAAAAAAAAAGAACTTAATTCAAATTAGTAAGATATTCTAGAGCATAAACTGGAAATCCAATGGCAACAAAATATTGGTAGAATTTTAAAATAGAACAAAATCATCATCTGTCCCAAAGTTTATGACTAAATATACCCACGCTCACCTCAGTTGTTTCTTGAGATCAATTTCAATAATTATATCTTCATATAAAACTTACTACTTGAAAAATTTTCATACTTTTTCTGGTGAACCTATACACATTGTGTATCCCTGTTCTGGTAAGGAATTTAATAATTATAGTAAGCCCAACTATACAGCATATTACTGAATGAGCTAACTGACAAACAGGTCTCCGTAATATCGTAGGTACACGATGGTAGGGACATTTTTTTGCCCTACATGTATACCACATTTTGATAAGTCCATAACTCCATATACTGTACGAGCTCAAGTCTGGTAACACTGATCAATTCATAATTAAGATGGAATCAACGAAACATTTGTAGTTGGCGCATGCGTCTTGAATTTTGTCTAAATAATTTTCTTTGAATTTTGTCTTAATAATATTCGTTGAATTTTGTCTTAAAAAATCAGGATGTACGCTTATTATAATGATAGTCAAAGGGGATACCGGGAAAACAAATCCTTGGTGTTGATGCTGGGTTACTAAACGAAACACAAACGCGCTAAACCCTCAAGATATGCATTATCAATTTTTTATATTTTCAACGAACCTATTGAATAGTAAAATACTGGTAGGATCTGCGTATTTTTGAAGACATGGTGTGATATGCTTGAATAACATTTGCGGCTCCTTCAGACTCATTTTTCTATCGTCTATGGGTTTTTTGTAAATCGGAAACAGAAAGTCAACCTAAAAATAAAATTAAAAAAAAATTAATTCACAAAATTATCAAAACCCCCCGGAGATTATTGTATTTCACGAACCAGACGCAATAAATCAAGAAGATTTCGCTCTTTTTCATAAATCCATGGGAGGAATATTTGTACGAACGAACGATAGATATCGACGGAGAACTCTTCTCTTTTTAATAATAGTATCTCACGAAGCTGATCTAAAAAAACAAAGCCAATTAACTACACAAACTAGAGCAATCAAAAAATATCATTCACCGTAGAATCTCACTTCTACCTTTACTGTATCGAGAAAAATGGATTTTTAAAATCTTTGGTATGCACACGTCGAAAAATGTTCCATCAGTAACAATGAATATGGAACAGAAACCCCATACGTCTGGAAATTTTGCCTCTAAAAACCTTATGTCATTAATAACAGATTTTTCTAAATTGTTGAAGTGTTTGAAAACCTGTAACGATTAATTTGATAAAATTACAATCTATTGTGAAACATTAATCATTCAGTAGCATTATGAGATCTTTACAATATATTGGACTTGAGGCGGGCTAAATAGACGTAACGCTTTCCGATAGGCAGCGAAGAAACCATACAATGTACTGATAGTTATTGAAAGTAACTCTTCACAATTACCTGAAATTAAAAAGTAATAAAACATTCATCACTGAAAAAGTAAGAACGTATCATATTTTGATCGATTACCGAATAATTCTTCTAAAATTTTTTTGTACAGTAACACAGAATTGTAAGACTCATAGCAATCGATAAATACATAGGGCTGATTCTTGAAATGGAGTACTTCGAGTATAATTGACGTTTTCCCGGTACTTGGAGGTCCTTCGATGACAAAACTATTTGACTTTGGTAGGTCCTAATACAAGAACACGAAAAATGACCAATATACATGAAGAGTGAAGACAAAAATTGACAATGAAAAATACTTACTTCCGAATCCGGAATTATACCAAGTAGCAAATTTATTTCCTTCTCTCTGCCCGGATATTTGGTAAATATAGGCACATCATTCGCCATGACGAGTTCATTTATGTAATTCTTCACGGTTAAAATTCACCGTTAGGATATTAGTTTACACTTTACTTTCATATACGAAGCAAATTGCTTTTTATTTTTTATTATTTATGCTTTTATTTTACTCACTCAATTTGTTGAAGTACACCGGATGACCAACTTCAGCGCTGCTTTCACGTATTGCGATACACGCACACATACGCTTATATCTGTTTTTATCAGTTTTTGTTATTATAGCTTTTATTCTACTCACTAAATTTGTTGAAGTACACCGGATGACCAACTTCAGCGTTGCTTCAACGTGTTGCGACACACGCATACATACACTCTTTGACTATAAAGCTTAATGGACTGCTAGAACTGATAAGAAATACATAGGGTTAAATGGAACTTCGACTATATACATAATGAACTGCGCATACTGATAAAATGTTGAAGGCAACCAAATGAAATGCACATTATATTCAAAAGTTTTTTCTATTATCAAACTGTACTTTTCACAGAATTCACCTACGAATTTTCGAACGCGTTGTTTTTTTGCGACAGTACCGAAAAACATGACGTGAGGACTACCGTGAGAATGACACTGTTATCAGTGAATTGGGCACAGGGTTTTTCGAATTTTTTCGTATTTTTGTAGATACTTGGAGAAGTTTTTTGATTATACTTTACGAAAACCTTTTCATTTGTTACTTTTTAATTTTATTTTTTTAAATGTAATTTACGTGCAGTTAGGTGTTGTAATGAACTGGCTAGTTCATTAAGAATTTTCAATTTTATTATTATGATTTTATTAATTTATGAATATTATGCTGGTATTAGATCTAGAGGTATAATTTATATGCTCATGTGATACAAGAAATTGTCCGTGAATTACAGAACGTACCTCTGGATTATACATGAAAGTTGGTGATAATTGAGAAAGTGCTAAGAAAATGTCAAATAATTCTATCAATCACTTTTTTGGTATCAAATTACAATGCTAAATAGGTGAACAAAATAATTAAAGATCAAACATGAAATTACTTCGATTGTTGATAAAGTATTTGCCATCTTACTTGGAATTAAGCCGTAAATGAGGAGTTAATTGAGAAGGTTATTAATGATAGAATACCAGATTTTTGCTCTTTGACCTGTGAAAACTGTTACATCAATTTTATTTCTTTGGGCCTCAAAGAAGATTGATCGAAATTTTTTTTTTCTTAAAAGCGATAAACTTCCCCTAAGTTTTGTTCTACATTTCATGTGTTGTTCCATAAAAAGTAAGTTTTTCCAGTTCATTTTGTCTTTAGCTTGTAACAACTTAATTTTTCATGTGCTTCTAAGAATTGTTGTTGTTTATTCATTTTTATTTCCCAATATCTTTTGTATCTGAAATGCAGAGATGAAGCAAGTATTATAACATCTCAAAAGTGTTGTTGTCAACTTGAAGTTTCTTTTTATTGGGCTTACTTGTTCAATTTGTTCGAAACTCATCAACCTCTTGTGTCAAGTCTGTAAAGTGTTAAAATTTTCCCAAATTCTCACACTTGTAGGATTAACACCATTGTATTGGTCACAAGAAGCAAGTGAAAGTGTTCAGATTAATTATCGAAAACTCCGTAGAAGAGAAGATCATTGAGAAAGCTGAGATTAAGTTATGGTTGGACAAATTGATTAATATCCAACAGAGTATGTAGCGAGAAAGCCGCATTGTATCATTTCACGAACCCAATGAGTTGAGTAATTTTTATTTAATCGCCTTTACAGGATGTTTAGTCGACACCAAAGATAATCTCAACAAAGATAACACGTAGAACATCATTCAACATGATGCCAATCACCTATTTGTGTCCAAAGATTCCAAAATTACCAAGGTGGATATTAATATTCCGTACAATTTTACAGATAAATGAAATGAAAAAAATGACGATGTAGGCTTGGTACTGTAGCAACACCAGTGTATAAAATGAGACATGCGTCCAAGGTGATGTATAGTGTACAGATCAATGTATAGTAAGTTTACTTTATAGGTACATCGGTCCTATGCCCGTCAAGGTATGTATAAAAATGGAGTTTATAAATAGATGTTACAAAATTTGAAATTTTTCATCTAAGTATATTTTCACAAAGTTGGTATGAGACAGCAGACTATCGCATGACTTCATAAAAATCTATTTCCTCACTCTCAGAGAATGAAAGCTCGTACTACTATTATCTATTTATAATCAATTTACAGTTTTATTCCTTTGCGGGTGCAGCTTTTACGGGTATAGTTAAATTCCACAATCAAAAGAAGTTTAAAAGTGAAAACCGTTAATTAATGATTGAGTTGAAATATCCTTCCTCATGTAACAGAACATATCTCTTCAAAGTCCGCATTCATCTTCTTTAGACTGGTCTGTTCAGTTTATTTATAGTTCAATCAATATTTCTACGATAAAATTATATGTTTACTGTTCTGATTTTATTATGTGTGTATTATAAAATATAATTCAATTGTTGAATTTGTTCCAGGAGAACCAATGAAGGCATCCACGATGAACTTGTTGTGAAACCTCTTACACAGTTCCCTGTTACTTTAGAAGAAGAGGTGAGCAATATTGTGTTTTCAAAACGATATATGAACTTACAAGTTACTTCTAAAACCCTTGATAAAAAACTTTTTTTTTTTGTTTTTTTACTTGAGTTTATTTAAATTTTCCAAGTTTTTAAGTTTGTCTCCTTTAGTTTACTCTAACTAAAATTATTTATGAGTAGGTCTACTTGTATTTTTCAAGTAAAGATCAAAAGTTTGTTTTCCAGCATTGTTTAATTTTGTATTTGTATTTTTGTCAAATACGTTCTCATTTGATTTACCGATGACTTATATATTCAAATTTCATCATGCAAGGAACTCAACGTGTAATAGTGCTTCGAAAAATGATCCATCCTATGTACAGAAAAGATGCTGCGAGAAGGGGTGAAGCAATAAACATAAATTATTATTTTCAAAGGACAATAATTATTTTTATACTTAATTTTTTAAGTAGTTTTTCATAAATACTCGAGTACGATCAGCTTATTTGTCTTTAAATTTTGGTTAAGCTAATATCACTATGAATTTAAAAAAAATTGTTTTTTGCGAAGTAAACACAAAATAAAATAGGCCTAACATTAACCTATAGACGAAGTACTGGCATAACAGGTTGAAAGTTGGTATAGGGGTGGTGGGATAATGTTAACGTCATTAATGAATTACTTGCTGAATTTTTTTTTTTTATAACATTTTAAGATGCAGATGTACCTACACATAATAACTTTGACTGAATGGTATATTATATCCCTTTGTGAAGTACCAATAGAACATGTTAAATGTGTACGTGGGTAAAGGGTAACTTTAAAATCATAAATATTTTTTAGCCTTACTAAAAGTACCGTCTGGTCGATCCACACCAAAACTGGTAGCATGCTACAGTAAATTTAAATTTTAATGAATGTTTATTTCAAATTTCATATATAGGTATGGTTCCATAACCAATGTAAAAACAAAAATAGCGGTACCAGAAGTACTGTCCAGTCGATCCAACTAAAATTAGCAGTATATAATGCAATAAAATATAATAAATATTTGTTTCAAATTTTGCACATATTATTCCAAAATTGTGTATTTAGTGAATAATATAAAAAAAATTGGTATTGGAAGTACCATCTGGTCGATTCACGCCAAAATTGGTAGCCAATTACAATAAATTGTGATAAATAATTGCTCCGAATTTCGTGGTTATTGATGCAAAATTCAGCATTTTATAGCCAAAATAAAAACAAAAATGGTGGTACCGGAAGAACCGTTTGGCCGATCCGCACAAAAATCAATAGGTCTGGTCCTTACCTTACTATAAATGTACGTACCAAATTTTGTGATTATTTGATAAAAATTGCGACCTGTACCTTGAGAACAAGAAATGAACTTATATCTATCTATCTATATATATATATGAATTTTAGTTACTGATGCTAAAATTTTCCTGAGATCATGAAACAAAAAACGTACTCACCCCCAACCATTGGTCCTAATACCGCACCAAGCATAACAAGTAGGTGATAAGTTATGATTATTGAATTACATGCACAACCATCTGGTTATACACAATCACTTATACCATTTTCATTTATTACTTGCAAATGGGTGAACTAGTATTCAACTTTTCACTATTCTTTATTATTCTTTATAGAAGATACCATAGGTGAAAATTTGAGGGAATAAGCCTACCAGGTTTTTGATAAAAAAAAATTAATAATGGCATCTCTACAACAAACAGTGACACTTCTTGCAAATATTTTGTTGAAAATATTATTACAATACGTCTTGTGAAAAGACCTACAGCTAGGGCCTCAAGGATATATATATGATGGAGAAGATATGGAACAGTTTTAACATGGAGTTCACTCACTCAAACATAGTGTATAGTGTTCTATGGGTAAGTAAAATTAATGATTGAAAGAATCAAAATAATTATATTATTTATCAAAAAGGATGGTGAACCTACATGTTCACTATTGTTGACAAAAACTGAAGGATATTCATGAACAAGCCAATGGAGTGTGAGCAATGAGCACGCTGAAAGTATTAGGTAAGTATTTGCACAGCTTCTCTCACATTCAAACATATACTACTAACACTTCATGATTTTCATTTCCTTTTTCTTGTTGTTTTTTTGTTTTTGCATTTTAGGGAAAAGATCGATACTGTCGATACCTCACAAACATAGATAGGTACTGTATTTTTTTTTATAACCACTCAAATTTTCATCTTTGAACTACCCTGCATCGTTTTGTTTGTCTTGAAATTTTTAGGCCATATGTTTTTATGCATAATGAAACAGCCAAAAGAGGTTGTTTAGTACAAGAAATAAACCTCTTTTATTGTGGTTACACTTCCTTCAAATTATAATAATATTTACTTGAATATTATTATCACTTGAGAATTATTTAATTTATAAAGTTTACTATCCACATCTTTTGTGGTCCTTAACTATTTGAGAGACTTTAAGTGAAATTAAAACACAGAATGAATTTTAACACTCGATTAGAATAATATACAAACACACAATATTTAAAAAATTTTGATTATTCACAGTACAAGACTGAACTAGTAGAAAGTTTTTGGTACCTACTACTACAGAGTGAATATAAATTTACCGTACGAATATTTTAAAGGAAACAAGAGTTTATATACACTGTCAGGGTATATGTTTTTACATATCATTGTGTATAAATTAGGGATTTGCTAATTAGGTATTTATTAGTTTGAGAAAATTCGGGGACCAGTATATCGAGGTCACCAAATATTCTGCTAAAAAATGTATTATGAATGCTGGCAGGAAGTAATGGTACTTTCGCCAATTAACTGTACATTTTAAAGAGTCAAAATGTACAGAATAAAAATACATTTTTTTGTGTAAACAAATATGTATATCTATATAAAAATATGACGAACATATCTGTTACACATACCTTGTTTTGTGTATAATTTGAATCAGGAAAGGTTTTCTTTAATTTTCATCAACTGAGTTCGAGTTTTTATTTTGAAAAGCAGCTGAGTAAGTTGAAATGTCTGCAAATACGATTGTTTGTGTCCAATCTGTTTTGGATCCTAACACATGTTAAGTATCAAAAAGTGTTACAGTTTCACATTTATTTACAGATAGATTAAACCTACTGTTAGATCATCTGACGATGGATTAAATGATTGGTAGCATACCTAATTTTTTCAGGAGGATTATTAGTCAGCTAAATACCTAGTTTTCATTCTAAATATCAGACTATTTGCAAGGGGGAACTGGCCCCCTGAAAACCCTCCTGTACATCCTTTTATAGAAGAGGCAGCATTGCTTGTAATGGGTCATTGTTAGGAAAAAAGAGAAATGTAAATTTAAATGCACTTTATTATAAATAAAAATACAAAATACAAAATTCACAGTAAATTATGATACTGATGCATTCAAACGTCTTCCAGCTCAGTTTTCTTTAACATTTTGATTAACTGAAAGAGGTGACATGCATAATTAGTCAGTGTCATTGTTTGAATTAGAATAATAATTTGAAACTAATCTTACTTTCTTAAGCCTCCCAACTTCCTCTCCCATTTTCACCACTTCCCAGTCTGGCTTCTAATTTGCCGCACTGGCTTTTTCACCTTTTTTTAACCAGCATTCAAAGTTTGTAGCCAACTCACGGACATCCTTTCTTTCTTGTTGCATCTGCTTGATTTTCCATTTAGTCTGAAAGAAAAATAAGTAAATAAATAAATAAATAAAATTAAAATGCAAAAAAAAATAATTTTCAGAAAAGAGGTAGAGAGAAAAAGTGTTGCTAATTTTTATAGGCAAGAATGAGTGGTATTGAAGATGAATAAAACCATAGATGATATTTTGTACATTTTCTCCAACTAGACTGAATTCACATATTTTGAACCACAATCATGCTATCCCAGAGCTGTAGAGAAGAAATTTGGCCTTGATAAAACGCTTTCCTTTCTGTTATTTCATGATCATTAGTTTAATAAGTTTAAAAGCAAAGCAGGATAAAAATATAATTAGGTATATTACATGGACCATCCACTAAAAAAATCTGACCATCCAAGCTTCTTCTATAAGTGACACCTGGGTGGTTACTGTACCTCATCTACCACCTATTTAGAATCACCATTGAAAATTATTCCACTTGGTGTTGTTTGTTGCTGTTACATCCAGGGTTAGATAAACTTTAATAAACGCTCTAAGAAATTAAGGACTTGCTAAAATATAACAATTTGTACTCATTTTTTGTTTTTTTATGTGAGTTGACTCTTGGTTTATTTTTGGGAGCAGTGGCGAATTCTAATTTTTTTGTTGTTACATCTCTGGGATATTAGATGAAATAGATATTTTTAAGGGAGGGAGTTGATAAAAATTTAAAAACTAGTATAAGATTCCTTTACATATTTTGGTTATGTTTTACCATGTGAATGAAAAATAAATCATTTTTTTGTGAAAGACTCGATAAAAAATTTTTAAATAGGAAATTTTTTTTCTCCTTTTTTAATTGGTACATTTCTGCTTTCCTAGATGTACTGGAGGATTTTTTGGAGGGGGTACTCACTGGTCTAGGGGGATTAAAGCAGCCCAGTACGGCACTTTTCCAAATAAACGTCACTTACTTTTTCAATAAAGGTAAAAGTATCGAACTTTTTTCCATGCTGAACAGAACTGTTCATACAACGCAGGGCCATAAAGAGAAAATTCTGGATTGGTGTGGGACCTCCAAAAAATGGAAAATTTTATCTGTGTTAAGGGCCTTATCCAAAATTTGTTTTAAAACATTCAAGAAGCCAATTCTGCCAGCTGCCAATTTTGTCAGCAGATTGAGTGAAAAGATTTTTCAGTTGTTTTTCAGTAGTTTGTCTATGAAAATCCACTTACGTTGTAGCCTATTTAAAAATGGGGAAGGGGGTATAAGCAAGAAATGTTTGTACAAAGTTTTGTGACTATTGGACAAGAATTGCAAATTTGGTTTAATTAACATCAAAAATTATCTTCTCCAACAGCCTAAGGCACAATGTGAGACCAATTGCAACTAAACTCAAAAACATATTAGAATAGCTTTGAACCAATATCTGTTTTACATGTCAATATATGTTTTGAATATTTGTCATTTTAGAGCCATTAAACCACCAAAAGTGTAACACAATCACCCCTATCAGATAAACAGTAAAATAAATTGGCAGCAAAAACAATATGGTTCTTTCTTATGCCAATCCAAATTTGTATTCCAAATTTTGTAACTATCTGATCAAAATTGCGACGAGAAATGGATTTGATAAAAAAAAAGGAATATACATATAAATTATATTCTAATGGTCAAATTTTAATAAGTAAATTTTCTACAAAAACTTACTTAAAAATTAATTTTTTACCCCTAATTATGATTATTATATACATTAATATTGATCACACTGAACAAGTATATTCAAGTTGACAGTATAAATACTCCAAAACTATTTTCTCATTTCTCCTGAAAATCTCTTTTCCTTCTTTCAACCAAAACTCTCCTTTGAAATAAATGATAAAATACTGTAAAATTCAGACAGCAGACATACCTACTCATTCATTTATTGCAAACAATAGGTGTACTGGTTTATTGTTTCTTAAAATAATCGTCACCAAATACTCAACACAACACAAGAGCCAGGCTAATAGCAAGGTCATTATTTTAGGAGAGGCCAACAGATTTCTTGGGGAGTAAGCCTAAATGCAGATATTTACCTACAAAATTTTTTTATCCTTCTCTTGTATAATCTGCAATTTGCTCTTTTATACATATATATACAAATAATTTTTTTTTTAAATTTGTGGGGAGCAAATGCTATGACCAGGGGTCAAGGCCCCTATTTGCCCCCTGGCTATGGCACTGACAAGAACGCCAAATACAACTGAAAAGAATAAGCGAACACTCACTTATGCATACACACGCAAGTGCATGCACACACATACATGCACACACAAATGCACACACACACACACGCTTCCTTGTATCTCGCATACTTAGTATCCTCTTCACCCCTCACTATAGGGAACATGTAAGTACATGGACTATAGGAGAGTATGATACTTAAACTAATTTGTTAGTGTTAAATAGATTAATAGATAAAAAATGAAAGAATATGGTGATAAAAGGGGAAATGGAGATTTGCTAGATATTTTCTTATCTCATTTTACATCAAAAACAGTTGAATAAGCTTTAACATTATCATGTCAACATATAAAGGCTGTATTTGAAATAGAAAAGCTATCCATTATAAATGTTTCTTACAATCAAAAGAATTGAAGTTTCATTTAAAAATCGATATTTGGAGAGCTTTAATTCAATTCTAAAGTTAGTTTGGAATTTGTACCTTCATTAGAGGTTCTCAGTTCAACTTTATAGTTTTGGTTTAGTGTCAATTCTAAGATTTGAAAACATGAACAGTTGGGAGCTTTAATAAGACACAATTTTTCAACAAAAGTTTCAGATCTGAACCTGTTCTTTTTGAAAGTTAGTTTTCAGTTATACTTAAAGAATTTACTTCAGTGTTAATTCATCAATAGGAAAGCTTTAACAACTGAGAACTTTTATGAGTTAAAAATTTATCAACAAAGGTTTCAGATTTGAACCTGTCTGTTGAAAGTTAGTTCTCAATTATAAGGGATTTACTTCAGTTTCAATTTTTCGATTACAAAGTAGAAACAACTGAAAGCTTTCATAAGTTACAAAGTTTTCAATAAAATTTTCAGTTTTGGACCAGTTCTGTTTGAAAGTTAGTCCTCAGTTTTGTCTAAGGGATTTATTTCAGTGTCGATTCTTCAATAGGAAAGCTTGAAAAACTGAGAACTTTAATGGGTTAAAAAGTTTTCAATGACAGTTTCAGTTTTAAATATGTTCTGTTTAAAAGTTAGTTCTCAGTTCTCTTTGAGGGATTTATTTTAGTGTCAATTCTTCAATGGGAAAGCTTTAAAAACTGAGAGCTTTTATAAGTTGCAAAGTTTTCAGCAAAAGTTTCAGTTCTGGACCTGTTCTGTTTGAAATTTAGTTTTTAGTTCAGTTTTAGGGATTTATTTTAGTGTCAGTTCTTCAGTGGGAATGTTTCAACAACTGAAAGGGGTTCAATGAAAAAGTGAATATTAAATTCAAAATCAGCGCCCCAATTTTTGTTAGCAGTTGATAATAACAAGGCAACTTGTCAATCAATATTTTAATATTACAAATAAGTAAGAAAATTTTTTGAAGAAATAGAGCACAATATTTTTTTTTTTTGGAAATTATTTCATTTTGTGAGCATGCCCAACTCTGACTGCATAGAAGTTTTTTGTAGTAAATCATTCTGGAATTTGGAAATATCTTTTACTAAAAATTAGATAGTAATGAATACAAAAATACTTTTTTGTTCAACTTTTACTCAACCAATAAGACAAAATATTACCCTGTCTTCTATCTACCGGCACAATCAATTACCTGGAGAAATGTTACCCTAAATACAGTTACCCTCTATTTTGTATACCCACACAATAAATTATATGGAGAAATGTTGCCCTGATAAATGTTACCCTATGTTTTGTCTATTCGCAATAAAGTGTGCCTACTAAAACAACCAGGCAAATTTACCCTGAATATCTTTTACCCGTGATATCTTTTACCCTCAAGAATGTGTTTTCCGGTATTCATACAATGAAATGATGGAAAAATTTATAAACCAATCTGTTTTAGGTGACAGGGGGCCTAATGAGTGGTTCAATCCTAAAACGAACTGAAAATTTAAACTCAGCGCCTCAAAAATATTAAAATACTTGAAACTTTTCATCTACTCTTCGCTCAATTTATTCATACCCATAAAAACAATTTCATCGTCAGACATTTTTATATTGATCTGACTGGATTAATAAGCAAATATTTACTTAAAAAAACAAGTTCTTTCAACAATGTAAAATTCTAAAATTCACGCCCAAAAATGTTTTTCTAAATTGTTTGAGGTTAATTTGGTACTAGATAAAATATGCACTGCCTGGAAGTGAGACTCGTCTTAATAATTTTTAGAGACTAATAGAAATTAAATTGACGGAAATCCAGTACACCACACCCATTTCTACAGCACAGTTAACATAAACTACCTTTGCACTCACTTGTCAAGACATTCTTCCCATATTAGTGTGAAAGGGTGTAAAGGCCAACATTTTGCTTCTTTTTTGTTTCCCTTTTTCTCTTTCATTAAACTATTTTTTTTTGTTTGTGAAACATTTCAAACATTTTTTTTTTCTTCAAAGCCCATAACCTACCAAAAAATTGTACAGCAGGAATGTTCATACATTCAACAATAAATAATAAAGGCGAAAATAATATGAAAACAAAAACAAGCCCCAGCATCACCAATTATTAATTTATTCATATATAGACACACACTCACACGCCATTACAAAAAAATTTGTTGGCCTTGGCCGTCACCAAATACTCAATACAGCTCCAAAAACAACTAAAAAAAAGAATCTATAATTTTATAAGTTCTATAGTTCTACTACTTCTACTGTTGGAAGAAATTCACTGGTGTATTTTCAAGTAAGCTGAATATATCTCAATTTTCACCAATGCACAATACTCAGTTTACCTGAAAATACAAATACACGAGTAAATTTCTTCTAACAATCGAATATAATTATGTAGAATTAATAAAAAAAGGAATTCATTCAGCACCCCTCCACCTCATCCATTCGTATATGTGTGAGAGATTGATGAAATGAAAAATGAAATTAATTGTGATCAGAGAAAAAATGCGCCAACATTCACTCACATTTCTGCCCCCCCCCCACACACACACACACATCCATGTATCTTGCATCCCTCACCAAATAAACATATTATATTGTATCTTGTGTCGTATGTAGTAGGTAGGAAGGGTGGGATAGTGGTGGTGTGAAACACACTACGTCGTCATTTTTGTTGCATTTACTTTCATTTTACCCGGGATTATTTTATTATTTTTTTGCACATGCATCTAAAGAAGTTTTGCTTCAAAAAGGAACAGTGAGATGAGAGAATCATATACACAACATCAGCCAGCTAGTCCTCAAACAATGAATAAAGAGGTGGAGAAGTTTTTTTTTAGATCTCTTTTCTACTCCTCTATATTCTGTTCAAGAAATGTTTTGGAGTGATAGTGTCTCAAACAGTTTTTAGTCCATAGTATTTTATAATATGTAGAGAACATAGAGACATAGAGATTTGACAAAATTAGAATTTTTGGGAGTTTAAATGCTGTAAACTGCGTAATTTTTAAAGAATAGACCCAAAATTTGGTATAGTATATGTAAACATAGATTTTTCTCTATTTCAATGCTCTTCCAAATTTAGTTTTTATCGGTTTTATAATAAATGTTTTATGGCAATTCTGAGGGTTAATTTAGTGATATAAATGTAAAGATATAACCAGTGTTTCGGATTTTAGATCAATTGTTGTATATGTACCTATATGTCGCAATGTTGATACAATGTTTGCTATATTTGAATTTGATATTTGAGCATTAAGGAAGAAACATAGATTTTAGTGTGGATTGGCTGCATGGTATATCTGGCAGGTTAACGGAAAATATTAGTTATGAAGTTTGAAATAAAAATTTGTTCATAATTATTTAAATATTTTTGCATGTTTGGTTGCAATTGACTTCATAGTTTACGCCTTAAGGCTGTTGGAGAGGCTAATTTTTGATGTTAACTCAATAAAGGCTACAATATTATTGTCCATTAGCCACAAAATTTAGTATAATCATTACCTCTAACACAAAACCCATCTCTACCGGGTTTCATTTCAATTGATTTGATAGAATTATTTTGTTATTATTTGTTGTTTATTTAATTGAAAATTATGGTACTAATGATTATTTAATGGTTAAATTGATTTAGGAATTAAGTTTTTTGGTTGGTAGTAGTTATTTAGGGTTACTTTCTCATTTTTTCTTCAAATAAGAGCCTTGAAAATACATTTTTCATATTTGATTGAGAAAAGCTCTAGTTTTAGCCTAAAAAAAACATATACCCTCAAAAAATCAATTTTTGC
Organism: Ericerus pela; assembly: GCA_011428145.1. Lineage (NCBI taxonomy): Eukaryota > Metazoa > Arthropoda > Insecta > Hemiptera > Coccidae > Ericerus > Ericerus pela. Next base: position 164,009 of record WOFM01001547.1, on the reverse strand, counting down.
TCATTCCCCAGTTATTTTCTATAATCTAAAAAAAATGTTGTTTAGTACTACTTATTATTAGGCTATGGCATTTAATGGTTTTTTTTTTCCTTGAAAAAGTTATTGAAACTTCAAACTTTCATAGCTTCTATTATGAAATACATGCCACATGTTTACGAAACATTTTAAACTCATCGGTACTCTACATGTAGGTATGTTTTTAACCACCAATAAAGATTGGCAATCAACTTTTCATGTTTTGAAATAAAATTACTCTTACTAGAAAATTCTATGCAACTTCATATACATACGTACACTAAATGTAGAGTATCTCTTCCACATAGGCTGGCATTTTATTGCTTATTATTAAGTAGATGTTAACAGCCCATTAAGTTTGGCAATATTTTTTCAACTTATTATTAACATTTTCCTTATTGAGCTGTCACCAAGAAGTATTTTTTGCTTCACTTTCTAAACTACCTCGTTGCGACAGTAGTACAGAGCGAATTATACTCAAATTCTTTAACATTGCAGAGATAAGCAGAAATTGTGTTGTCTGAAGAAAAACCAATCCCCATAACCAACTTACACAGTCATAAGTCATAATTGTGAACATGTCTTTAAAAATGTAACAAATGAACCTGTTTGTAATTTTTCAAGTAAATTTGAGGACATTTCTTGAAATAAAAATTTAGGCATTGTTATCTCAACTCAAGTAACCTGAAGTTTCATAGAGAATTGACAGATTGTATCCATCTTGAATTGGCATATGCAGTAGCTTTAGAGAGTGCCTATCTGACTTGATTCTAAATTTGGCTGTTGAAAGATATTTCAGTATTTGCTATCTTCTTTTATTCATTTTTTCCTAACCAAATAATTAAACTTTTTGAACTGACTTTCCACTCATAAATATTTAAATTTCACAGTTAGAACCAAAGAAAACTGTTGAGAGATCAATTAGTTATTAACTTATTTTTGGAATTGTTAGAAACAAATGATATCATTTTTAATACCATGGGTACTCGTAAAATTATTAAAATAGATGCACATCTGATATAACTAAAAATAATACAAGTTGTGAACGTAAATAAAACCATACTGAGTAAATGATTCTTAATTATTTTTCTTAATTATGACATCGACATAATTTAAAATTGCCAAAAGAAACGAAAAAAATTATACTTCTTTCAACACAAAGGTGAAAAAAAAGTAAAATGAAAAAAGTATATTATTATTATTACAAACGGGTGATTTCACTAACAAAATAACAGGTGATTTTCAAAAATTAATTTTAAGTTACAACAAAATTAACTTGGTGAAAAAACTGAACACTCATTTTATTTTTTCTACTGTTTTAATTAATAATTGATAAAATAAGTAATAATAATAATAATAATAATAATAATAATAATAATGTTGCGAGAGTAATTCAATACTTTTAAATTACCTCAACAAATAAGATTATTTCTGAATATTATCTTTTATTAATATTTCACTTCAATTATTACAAACACTTTAGAATTATACTTATTACTATTTCTTAAAACTAGTGATACCTAATGTCCACAACAACTAGTATGGACCCTAACGTCTCTGCTAGACTTCAGGTTTAGGAATGATCATGTCTTCGGAATGAAGACATCACATTACTTTTGTTTCCTTTGTTTCAATCAAATATGGCCAACCAAAAAGGTGGCGTGATACAGAACATCCGCCAAATATGATGACACTTCATTGTCAGCATATCTGGTGGTGTCTGATCGTGAGAAGCTAGGTGAAATATAGACAGCTATTATTCCGAGAATTAGGAATAATAGTTGTCTATAATTTGTTCGACACGTTTTTGTAGACGAACTGAATTGTCTGCAAAAACGGGATGGAACAAATAAGAATAATAATAATAATAATAATAATAATAATAATAATAATAATAATAATAATAATAATAATAATAATAATAATAATAATAATAATAATAATAATAATAATAATAATAAAAATAATAATAATAACAATAATAATAAATGATACGCAAAACTGAGAAGCAGAAGCAACTAAATCCAAAAATTTTAAATTTAATGCAGAATACTAGCCACTATTTCATTATTGGATATCTTTCAACTGGATGAAGTTAAAAGTTTCGAATTAAACATTGCAAGAAAAAATATGCATCTTAGGGAAATTCAAAAAGTTTAATAAGACAATACTTGAGCGTTGCTATTAATCGAAAATATAGTAAGATACACGTGGTTTTCACTGGGTCAAAAATATACGATGAAAAGAGGGAAAATTGTGTGAAAAGAAAATTAAAAGCATGAGCAACCATTATTATCACAATAATCCTCACACTAATGGAACACGATACTGTTGTGGAAATGAGAAAAAATTGTAGCGAGCAGAATGTATGAAGAATATGTCTTATATCAAATTCCAATTAAATGAATGATTCCAAAATAAAGATTATTTTAACTGGAAAAAAAAAAAAAAAAAAAAAGAGATTAATACGATATGAACTAAATATTAATAATTTATACGTTTCTAAACGACCTCGTAATTGAAAATTTAGGACCGTAGATTCCATTGCTTTGAACAATGGACAAATAACCACTTTCTAAGAAAAATGGGTTCATGTTATTCTCAACCTTCTTTTTACTGTTGGGTAGGGATCATCGGGTTGTTTCAAATATTCAACTTTCTGCAACAAAATTGAACAAATTATTTATAAATGACTAACATAGAATTCTGCACAAGGCTATAACAAGATATCTCAGATTTTTGCGCATCAACAAATATTTACTGATTCATGGGAGAAAATGATTTCTCTGTTGACTGCCAAAACAACAATTTTGCATTTAAAACATTTTCAAGTCATAATTTCCAAAAAATAAAATGCCTTCTTTATTTTACAGGTAACAGGTAAACCGAATACATCAGAAAAAATATAACATAACAACTGTATTTCTTAATCCATTTGATGTCTGACATAGGAGCTAAAGCCAAAAAGTGAAATGAATAAATCCCAACAATAGATTTTTATACACACCAATAATACACTTGAAGTATTTGCAATGCACATCAACAGTAATTTGGAGCACTTTTGGCAACATAGTCAGTTCTGATTATTGTTTCAGACTTAGCAAAATGACAACAGCCTCACTTGCACCAGTCTGTAAAGGAAATCAATGAGAAGGAATACCATCTATAAATTAAGCTACAAATTTTACATATAGACATACATTTTAAAAATGAGATCCTGCTATAGCCTCTTTTCCACAATTCTATAAGTGGTCACTGAATTCATCTTTGCAAAGACATTCAATGACTACTCAGCATCCTTTATTGCCATCTCTCACGGTGAAAATTAGATCATCGAAATTCTCTACATGACTACATCATTACCATCCTGAAATCAAAAACATCATTGCAAGAATATAGAACTGGTAAGGATATCGGTATGATAAACAACCATACCTACCTTGTTTTTAATGGAAAGAGTTCAACCATTAATGAAATTTTTGTTGTAACGAAAATCCCACCTCATCTTTCTTCATCATCATCATAATCATCACCATATATATATATATATATATATATATATGTGTGTGTGTCACACCTTTTACTTCTCTCATGAATCGCTTCCCCTACTTTTGATCACCAATAACGCTGCGCTTCACCATTTCATACTGAATTATATTTAACTCTCGAATATGTTTTTAGTCTGCAAATAAAATTAATCGTGAATTAAAGTCTCATGTTCTTTTTCAGTCCTCGCCTACTCTACCTCACATCAATTTTCATATATATGGGGTTCAACTTGAAATAAGAAATCAATTTTATGACTAGCCAAGAAAAAATTGTTAAGTTGTAAGTATTGTATCAAAGAGTGAAGCCTTATCTATCTATCAGCAACAAAAAAATAACCATTCATTTTGCAACTAACAAAATATAGAAAAAACAGTCAAGTATTATATTGATTACTTCTGACAGGATGTTCTAACCCTAGTAAAGAGGCAGTTCAGTCTAAAAAATTAATTTATGTTCATTATTTAAAAATATGCTGCCTCATATTTTATTGTTGCCCTCTCTGGAAAGTTCCTAGTGTCGCAGTTAGCCTCTGATTTCCATCACCTTAACCTTTGAAACTTCTTTTTACATTTTCAAAGTTGCTTCTGCAGTAAAAAATCATCTACGATAAATTTGAATAAATATTTATTTTTAATTTCGCAACTACCAATGCAAAATAATCATTTTATAGCCAAAATAGAAACAAAAATGGAGGTATGAGAAGTACCATCTGGCAGATCCACACCAAAATCAATAGGTCTAGTCCTTGCCTCTGTACAAATGTTCCCCACAAAACTTCATGATTACTGGACAAAACTTGGGACATGTACCGAGGGAATAAGAAAATGGAATATATATGAATTTGAGTTAATGGTGCCAAAACTTTCTTGAGGTTGTGAAACAAAAAACTTACTCACCCCCAACCATGGGGCAAATACAGCATCAAGCATAATAAATAGATTTTGTAAAGAAAATCTACTTAAAAAGAAAGCAGTGAAACAAACACGAATGTAGATAATACAGTTAGATTTTCGGTAGGGAAAAATTGTATCAACCAACAATCAATTAAAATAATATGGGGATAGAGAGGAGGAACTCTTAAACCTTGTGTATGCAATTATTGACAAAAGTAAAAAAGTGTTGGAGTCTGACTACAAACATATCATCTTGAATCCGATTGATTGGTGTGCTCCAAGAGTAATTGCAATGCCAAGATCTGATCTGACAAGTATAGCGAGTCTTGCATATTGTGTGTTATTCAAATCAAGGGCACCGAGTTCTGTTAGCACGTGTAATGCAAATGAAGCCATTGCTCACAGCTGTTCCAACATCGTTGGTTTCACAGCTCCAAGTTCTTAATTTGTGGCTAGATTATTTACTTCCTATAAAAAAAAAATAAAAAATTAGTTTAGTTTATTTATTTATCGTTACTAAGAAAAGTTATAACAAAACCAGTTAATCCCACAGAATGAGCATTTGTGTATGAGTCATGAATTTTACATTTTAAAACGATTATAATCTAGGAAATTTTGGATTACTGGTACACTTTCACACTAAATTGATAAAAACGTGACATTCACTTTCTACTCCGATATTTATACGTAATACTAACGATGAAAAACTTGACCAATGGATCCAACAAAGCTGTCAAATTCTCTGTGAACTTCCAGATAAGGAAACACCTGAAAAGACTGAAACAATCGTTCGAATAAATTAATTATTACCTACAAAGATTGCGATACTTTTGGACCTTTGTCTGGTTTCGAAGCTTTATCTTTCTTTGATGCTAGTCTCACAGCCGAATTTGTAAGTAATCTGTTAATAAAGCAGAAGCGTTACCTTCAAATTGTTTGGGACATAATTGAGCCTTTAAAAATGCCTGAATTCTACGAGAAAATCGCGACAGTACATTTGGCTCGGAAAAATTCATCTACTAATTCTCTTCGATTTGTCGCTGATAAATTAATTAGGATTCAGCGCCGAATGGAAGAGAATTTGTAGATGAATTCTCTTCGATTCGTCGCCGTTAAATTGATTAGGATTCGTCGCCGATAAATTAAGTAGGATTCAGCACCGAATGGAAGAGAATTCAACTACGAATTCTCTTCCATTTGTCACCGATAAATTAAGTAGGATTCAGCGATGAATTGAAGAGAATTCAACTACAAATTCTCTTCCAAAAAAGGGAAAATAAATAACTGGATTTATGTTATTTGCTTATGGAGACTTGGTGGAGTGGAATTGCTCCAAACAGACTATTCACGCCTCATCAAGTACTGCAGCAGAAATAATTGCAGTTTTCGACACCCTTGATACCATAAAAGTAATGCAATATATGAATTACGAAATTTTTGGTGATAAATTGATGGTAGATATTATGGAAGACAATATTTCGACCCAAAAAATATGTTCTGGGGGTAGCCAAAAGAAGTCAAGGGCTCTAATGATCAAATGCTACTCGATTTTGGAAGCATTCGAAGAAAAAATAATATTTTTTAGAACTGAAAGCTCCGAAAATCAGTTGCAGATATTTTGACAAAATCATTAGATCGTTCAAAATTCGAAAATATAATTGTCAAAATATTGAATGACACTATTATTTACACATAATATAATAATTCGTTTATTTTAAAGTCATAATATGTTCGAAAATTTTATATTTCAAAGTACAAGTTGTCTCAAGTCCAAAACATAAGTCGTAACATGAAAATAATTGCTGAAAAATTAACCTTCAATTATTGCAAACAGGAGTACTTAACAATACATTTTACTAGAAAATTCTTGCAAGAGATAGATACTCGATTTCTCAAAAATTGCAACAAAGAAAAAATCATTAAAATCGAGCAAGAAAAAACCCTACAATTCGTATAATAAAAACCCTATATATTTTCAAACAAGCGTGAGAGAAATACACGAAATATTCCCACACAATTTTATGAAAGAAAATCCTCTAACAATAAACACAATAAAGATTAAAACCCATTACATGACCGCAATTGTGATAAATCGAAAGAAGGTTGCCTTATCGATAAACATGTTAGACGCCAGTTCAAATATAATAGAAATACACGAACGATAATAAGCGATGCAACGTATATTATTCTACAATCTTTTAGATGTCATGTCATCTAGATAAGAAATGAAACGTAACGTTCTTTTAAATCCAATGAACTCGTAATCGGAAATACCTTTGTCGATTTTTTTATTATTTTTTTTCTTTTAATGTAATATGTGTACGTGAATATTTTTTCTTTTTCGAATTTTTTTTCTCTCTTCACATTTAAAATACACGATGAATGAATCATCTATTACTCATAATACTTTAATATTTTTGCATGTTACCAATTTTTATATTTTTTTTATAATTTATTTTTGCCTATTGCATATACCATTTTATATATAACATATTAATATTGAATATTCTTTGCATGTTACCATATTTATTTATCTATTTATTTATTTATTTTACTCAATTATTTTATTTTTCGAAGCACAGCAAAACAAAATTTTTTTTTGGAACCAAAGTTACCATAATAATATTCAAATAATACGATGTCAATATTTTTATTTTTTTTATTTTTCATTTTTTTTAGAAATTTTTTATTATGCGTATATCATTTTTTGTACTTAATATTTTTTGTTCACTTTCAGCGTACAACATGATGAAGAACTCGAACGGTAAAATTTCAGGGGGGTGTTGTAACAGAAATCCCACCTTCTCTTTTTCTTCATCATCATCAGGAACACACAATATATATATGTCATATGTACACTCTAATCACGAAGTGCTTCCCCTACCATTTTCGATCCGATAATGCTGTTGCTTCGCCATTTCATATTTCAGTTGTAATTTTATATTTCATTCGCTAATAAAATGTCGTTAAAGTAAAAAGTCTCAAGTTCTTTCGATCATCGTTCTGTACGCCTCACATCAAATATTAAAAAGGAATAAATGGCGCTACCTATTTAATTTTGTTAGATATCACGGTTCACAGCGCAATCTAAAGACTCGCAGCTGAGATATTTTCAACTAACCAAGTTCACTATTCACTGTTTTTTTGGTCTGTGATATTGTATGATGATGTTCCGATTTATTGTCATCATCTTTACTCTACCTTTTAACCACTTGTGAAACACATTATACGAATATACGTTCTAAAAGTTCTTATTTTAATTATTGGTTAAAAGTTGATTTAAATTGAATTTATGTGTGTGTCTCTAAACCAAGTGTATGAGTAACTTTGAAGTATAAAGTGGTAGCACAGCATTGGCGTCAATTTTTGTGAGTAATTTGTATTTGCGTAATCGTGACTGAGTGTTCAAACCAAGATACCAAGTCAAACACCAAGAAAACACCAAGTTTGGGCGTAAATTATAAATTACATTTTAATAATCGCGTAATAATATGAGAAATAAATAAATACGTAAAATAAAAATTAATATGAGTGAAGTGCGGTGATTTGGAAACATGTAGTTTGGGTATGGCGTCAGTCGTAAGAAAGACTCCATTAAAATCACTGTCACCAAGATCAACCAAAAAAATGGCTGTTCCTCTGAATGTATGAAAGGTGAAATTCAATCCTGTTGTTGAGAAGAAAACTGCCAATTCCATCGAAGAACTAGCTATTAACAATCCCTCTTTAGAGAAGGAATAATCCAATCTCGTTAATAGTTCTACAAGATTGAAACCAAGTAGTGAAAACCAAGAAATAAACCAAGAGAAGAATTAAGAAGAAGAGGTAAAAAATTTAGTAGTATCATTAAACTAAGATGGTGAGAAAATTGTTACGCAACATAATATCGCTGGAAATATTATAAGAAGTTGGTGTAAGTTAGCGTAATCCTATCAAACAGAGCCTATGATATTTGATAAATCCAGAAAAAAGAAAACTTTTGAATGAAATGTACGCCTTTTTGGTGTCTCCATATAAGCCAATGTTAATTTTATCAATATGCTCAGTCCATTATGTATATGGTCGAAGAAATGGATCACCGCTGAAGGCACTGTTAACAGGCGTTCTTTTTACAAAAAACAACTTTTGGTGATAAATGATAGTGATTCCTGATATGAGGTATACCGTGCGATGACCAAAAAAGAACATGAGACTTCTATTCTCAAGGAATTTTATTAGCAGACTAAAAACATATTCCAGAATAAAATATAATGTAGTATAAGATGGTGAAGCACAGCGTTATTGGTAACCAAAATTAGGGGAAGAGATTCGTGAGAGAAGTAGAATGTATGATATATATATATATATATATATATATATATATATGTATATATATATAGTGTGATGATGATGATGATGATGATGATGATGAAGAATGAGATGAGTGGGATTACCGTTACAACAATTCCAAATTTCCAATTCCAGCTAGCAAAAAATTAATTTTTATATTTCGTTATTTCAGTAATTAAAATTATTTTGAAGATAATTAATTTTATTATTATTCTACTTTGCCATTGACACATGATAAAATGGCATTATTTGTAAGTTTACAGAATAATTAATGACCTAAATTCACCAAGTCCTCATTCGCTTTTTCTACTGTCGCATCGACTGTCGAACTTTGCCTTTTTTCAATATTTTATTTTTTCTCGTATTTCTTTATTTTTTTCTTAAAAATGTCGTCTACAAACCAGCAACAGTTGTCCGCCGATTTTGATCCACAAATCCCCTCATGTTCCAAAGACAATGTTGCGCGTATTAACAATATGCAGCAACAATGCCTCATAGAACATGAAATGGAAATGGCCAAAATCGAAGAAGAACTGTTAATGGACACGGACCTGTCCCCGGTAGAGAAGATCGTCAGCCATATGACGAAAGAACTACCACCCCCGATCTCGCCTCCCAAAACGCCAGTTAAGGAGTTACCCTCTTTGGCAACCCCAAAGATGGCAACCCCAAAACCGACAATGCGGGAAAGAGCGAAATTTCTGTTCGCCGATGAGGACCCTGCTTTTCACGCAACTCCTCCTCCGGCCCCAAAACCTATCCGCAGCCAGCAGTTTATGGCAACCCCCAAATCAAATTCGCCACTGCTGACTACATCCGGACATTTTAATCCTCGCCCCTCCCTTCCTGTCCGCAACCATCCTTACCGTCGTCCCCAATATCGACCACCGAGACAACGAGGACAGAGAAGTAGGGACAACTTCCTCAGGCGACAAGCCCAACGCATAGAGTCCTACGAGTGCGTGGGAGCAGCCGTTGGAAGCGCCCTTGCTAAATGGGAGAGGGAGCAAAAACAGCGCTAAAACCTCTAATCCCCCAGACAAGCGATTAATCGTTTTTACGACGCAAAAACTGGGGGGGAGTAGCTGTGGGGATTAGACCATCACTCGTATGAGGAAATAGGCTCGGCCTACCGACGACAGTCGTCACCTTCGGTGACAATTATTCGTGCCTTGCACGTTAAACCAAATACAAAATGTATGTTCGTTTGTACTTGTCTATTTTTGCAGATAGACAAGTTACAAATCTCGGACCGTGACGAATCGATAGATAAATATCTCGGCGATGTCACGGACCGATACGAAGATGCATTCTCCGTACTTTACCGTTGCCATAGCAACCATAAAGTACGAATAAATTATCTACACAATACTTATGTAGTTATTACATAAGTGTGTATGTGTGCGTGTAGGGAGCCGGCTATATAAGACGAAAAAATCATAGACCAAATCGCCAGTGTTTGCCGAGGTCTTGGCTCCCTCATACCTTTTTGGTATATTGGCATAAACACGCAAATTGTTCTGTTGAACACCTTCTTTGTTGGTTTTACTTTCCACGACGTAAGGTATTCCACATATGTAATACCTTACTAGAACTTCATTCCACTCATAATTTTATACCCTCTGATTTTCAATTATGCAGAACTATTCGAAGTGTAATAAATCATGTTGTACCAGAGAAGGTATAATTCAGCATTTAAAAAATGTTTGTGTTGGAGTAAGGAATGATACCAATACATCTACAAAAGTTTGTATTTTTTCTATTATACTTTTTCATTTATTTATTTTCTGAGCTATTTGAAGAATGTCTTCATGTTACTGGAGGAAATACATATATACATAAACTTTTGAGGCGATGGTGTTTTTTGGGGTCTAGGGACCATAATAGGAAAAACTATAGTGTAATTTTTCCAAAATTGTGTCATGGCACCTTCCGCAATAGTTATTCTACAAAATCTTCCAAAAAAACCAATATGGGGTGAAAAAATTCATAATTAAATTATTTTCTTATTATAGTAACAATAACTTCAAAAAGTAACAAAAATGCCTGATAATTCAGTAAAGCAGAGACCCATTTCACTAATCTATACAAATATACAAAGAAGAAAGCTTGGAATAGCGTATGTCTGGGCTGGGCTAATATATATATACCTATATACTTATCGCGCCATTCGAATAAACTTTTTAATGGTTTGAAACAATTGAGCAGTTTGATTTTTAAATTCTTTAATCGTTCTCCTGGAACTTAAGCCAACCAGCTGGAAAAAATACTGAATTTAAATAAACAAATAGAGTCAATAAAGAGCTCATTTAGGACTTGCTCAAGTTCTTACGGTAGTTCAAGATGTTTTTTTCGGATAACAAATCAGGGAACGATGAAACTATGTACCTAACAGCCAAATTTTTTGGTATAAGAAAACCTTACTTCAAACTTTTCAAGAAAAAAGGAACTCTATCCAAAACTTACATTTTCACATTCTGAAGAGTTCGTCAATTAATTTAAATCATTATTCGAACGTTTCACTCTTTAATTTCAGACAATAAATTGGTATAGCGTTCTAATATTTTACTAGTATCTGCTTATATGGTTAGGAGTCACAAAAATATAACTCAATACAAATTCAGTTTTCACACAAAGTACCTTTTAATGTGTAAACATTCTTGTTCTCTAGTCCACTTCCTCCTGGGTGTAAAAAAATATTAGATATGAAAAAGTTGAGATTGCATAAAAATCTGCACGGCGCACTGTCCAGTTTTGAATTCTGTTTGTCACACAACACACACACACTCACAAGCAGACATCCGTGGCAAGCTGACAGCGCTCAGCTGAATGTTTGCACATTAAATATGTGAGGGGGTACCCTCGCACGCCTTTTTTCAAAAAGTAACACCTGCATTGTTTGTCTTCAAGATTTTATCAGTTCTAGCAGTCCATTAAACCTAGTTCACACCAAGCCATTTTACTAGCATGGTTTCAGGCTAGTAAAATAGCGCAACTAAAAATGCCAACATTGTTGCGCCTTTTAATATCCTAGGACTGATCACATGAGGCAAGTGAATATCCGATGCAGGGAAAGATAAAGTGTTTATCATATTACATTATTCACAATTTGTTGTTCTGCACTCCACCTACACTCGCTTACTAACACTTAGCGCAACTACTCTCGATAGCGCGTACTAACAATATTCAGGTTGTGCGAACAAACACGACTTTTTTATTTGTTCATCCGAGAACGCTGAAACTCATTTCCCACTCAAACTGTAATCTTGTAATGGAGGGAGAACGTTCATCTTCCTCAAACTTGTAAATTGTATTTTAAATCATTGCATTAAAGTATCTCTAACTAACTTGTTCCTTTCCTTGGATTTCAACCTCACTTTATGGTAGGCAGAGCTGCGATTCCTGAACAGTTAGTACAGAGTGATACTTAATCTTTCAATTTAATTTTTTGCTATAGTATTCAAAAGTTTAAGGAACTATAAGCTTTTAATTTCGTTAAAAGTTAATTTTTTACGAAGTATATTTTAATTCAAGAGTTGTTAACTCAGTGAATTTTTTTTCGTTTAATTTTTCAAAAAGTTCATGGAAAATTATTCGAGGTTAATTTGAATCACATTGGCGCCAAAATAATTTAACGCCATTTTAATCATCTTCCAAAAAATACTGGATCGTCTTTTTGTGGTAAGGTGAAACCAAAGGATTTTTGCCGTGGGATTGCAGATTACTTCGGACCTGGATCATCTGTTACAGCAAGGTGAATCATAAAAAAGTTCAAAAATCAGAGATTGCTGTTACATCGAACTCAATCATTGTGATCTTCGAACACCATCATCTGTTAAAAATCATCATCGAAATTCGTCGATCAAGTGCTGCTGATTCAACTGATTTGTATGCTGCCAAGACTGAAATTTTCTGAAGACGACCTGAGATTGATCCAAGCACTGACTCACGGGAAAACGCCAATTACTCACGAACTCAACTGGGAGATATTCAACGGAATTCCACAGATTATGGGTAATGTAATTTTCGATACTTTCAAATTATATATTTCATTTACTATTGCGGAAAACGATGGGATATATTCAGTGATTTTGTGGGATATTGAGCGAAATTAGTTATATAAAAATTTTTTTTTCTCTTTGAAAATTTTTTTTCCTTCAATTCCCAAAATGCTTAATTTCAAGAACCCCCTTTAGTTCGGTAAAAATCAAGTGAAATATCACAGGACTTTAAGCTTAAAAATAAGTTCGAATAAAGCAGGTTACGAATGGTAAGGTTTTGGAAACAAATTGCTAATTGCACATCAAACTGTGAAGGAACAATTAAAATTAAAGAAAAAGATTATAAAAAATTATTAAATACTTTTGAATATGAAAAAATAACAGACGTAAGAATTAACTTAATTGAATTTCCATCCTGGAAAACATTTTTGGGAGAAATAGTTTTAGAAACCTTCTCAGTAAATGTTACTAGAATAATCCACTATAAGAGAGGTATCGAAGTCGCAAAATTCATAGAAATTTCAAAAAATATTTTCAGTATTCAAGCTTTGGACTCGATAGAATCTTTCAGAATTTTCCTTGAAAATTTTGAGAGAGAAAATCGTCTTTAAAAATATGCAAAATTACGAAAATTAAAAAAATATAATATAATATTAATAAGAAAAATATTTTCATATTTGAACTAATTTCATGTTCTAACAATTTATTGTCACAAAAGAAAAAATCCTTCGTCATATTGGACAAGTTTACTTGTGAAATTTCATGTCACAAAATTCTTTTGTTAAAAATACTAATGCATAAACTTGAAATCTTATTACAATAAAATATTACAGATAGCATTCAAAAATAATTTTCAATAGATCCTTTGTTATAGACATTCACAAGGATTCAAATTTAAACAAGATTTCTTCAAGTTTATTTCTGAAATATATTCTCAATTGGAATTTTTTTTTTCCTTTTTCATATTTTAAAACACAAACATACACACGAATTATATGACGAAAAATTAATAATTTAAATAAAAATAAAATTTTTTTTTCTCCAAAAATAAAATAAATTTTTTTTGCAATTAATTTTTTTTGAAAATAAATTTTATTTATTTCTTTTCAAAATTGAGTTGTCGGAACTAAGTACATTATCAAGTACTCCAGAAAGCATGAATACAGCAAGTGAACGAACCATTACACCATCCCCTCAAGGAGGATCAGGCTCTGGGAGTACACACCCTCAAGTACATTATGTCATGCCAGCTGATGAAACCATACGTCTGATACAAGGTCCAAGTTGGAAAATATTTGATGGTCAATATTACTTGGACTGGAAATGTATGAGCATAGCTTTAATAAGGGGTTTGGGATATTGGGATGTTTTTGGACCACACCCTGAACTAAAAATTTATATTGAAAATATGGATAATTTAAAATACAGACCATCTTCAAATTCTGCTAAAGCATACTTTAAAAAACAAGAATGTGCAAAAGCATTTATCATGGAACAAATGACATATAATGTATCAAAACAAATTAGGGAATGTAAAACAGTAGATCAAATTTTTGAAAAATTAGATATAACTTATGGTTCTAAAACCCAAATAGTCGCAAATATGGCAAAATCAAAATGGACTGCTTTTCGATTTACACCAGGTGGTAATATAAGAGGTTTTTTAAATAAATGGGACATATTAGTACAAGAAGTTCGTGATGCAGGGAAGGAAGTATCTGAAGAAGAGGAATTGGAAAATCTTCAATTGGCATTAGGATACGAGCAAACCATTGCAAAAATGCAATTTGATAAACTCCCTGAAAATAGAAAAAATTTAGAAGTAATCAAACAAATATTAAAAGAAGACGGTGATCAAAAAATGAGAGATAAACAAATTAAATTACAATACCAATCGTCTAACAAAAAATTCGATAATAATGGGAATAAATTTAAAAATAATAATACAAATTATAATAATAATAAAGACAAAAGATGGAATAGAAATAATAATTATAGACGAAATAATAACACAAATGGAAATAATAATGGAAATAATAATAATAATAATAATAGAAATAATAATCCAAGAAATGAAAATAATAATCAAAATAATTATAATAAAAACCAAAATAGTAACAGAAATAATAATCAATCACCTAGAAAAAATAATACAGAAGAAAGATGTTTCATATGTAACCAAACAGGACATTACAAAAATAAATGCCCTGATTATAAACCCGAAAATAAAGAACAAAATAAAGAAAAACCAAAAAATAAAGATAAAAAAGAAGAAAGACCAATAAAATTATCATATATGGTTAAAAAATACAGCAACAATGAAGACTGGCTTTTAAAAATTAATTAAAGACAATACAAAAAATGAAAATTATAGACAACTAAAAAAAAAAATGTTACTTGATGGGGGGGGGGTGGAAGTCCATCTCACATCAAATATAGAAAAATTAATTAATGTAACAAAATTTAAAATTCCAGTAAAATTACAGTGTGCACTTAAAGACACGTATTTATATGCTACACATATGGGAAACATGAGAATATTAGTAGAAAATGAAAATAAAATTCAAACAGCAATTGAGTTATTAGAAGTCCATTATGTACCAGATCTGTCATTAGATATTATGTCTGGAATTAAAGTGACAGAATCTGGAATATTACATATGGACCAGGAAAAAGAAAAAATACAAACATATTACATAGAAACAGGAGACATTCTATTTACATCTTATAAAATTGATGGTGTCTTTCAAGTAAATTACGATTACATAAATTGTGACGTCTTTGAACATCACAATTACCGGGCGGGGCTAGATATACTAGGACCAAAACAAATAGTAGGACAGAAAGAGAATAAAAAATTGGAAGAAAAATATAAAAAAAAGTACGATTACATAAATATACCAAAAAAATGTATGCCCGTCACTCAAAATCAAGATGATGACGAATGGGATTCCTTTTCTGTCAAATTAGAAATAGAAGAAGAGGAAGAAGAACCCATTAATAATAATAATAATTTAGAAGTGAATAATAAAAATAATAATATTACAACAGAAAATAATAATAATGAGGATAATAGTAATAATAAAAAAAAAATAATAATAATAATATTTCAGATAATTCGTTAGAAATAATCCAAAATAATACAAATAATCATAAAAAAATGATTTGGCATAGACGATTAGGTCATTTAAACGGAAAATATATGAGATATCTACATAAAGTTACAGTGGGAATTCCAAAAACAATTAATTTTAAAGATAAGGATTTCATAAATTGTGAAATTTGCAAAATAGCAAATAGCCAACGTCTAGGTCATAATAATGTTAGAAATAAACTCCAAAGGAGACTAGAAATTATATCTCCCGATATCATGGGACCATTCACACCCACAATAGCCAACTAAAAATATATATTAACATTCATTGACAACTATAGCAAATACACCTTCGTGATACCTATATCGAATAAAAGTCAAGTATTTACAGAATTTAAAAATATTTTCCACTCAATGAAAAACAAATTCCTCGAAACACCCATAAGTCAAATAAGATGCGATAATGCGAAGGAATATACGGATCAAAAATTAGCAAAATTTTGTGAAGAAAATGGAGTACAAACAGAAAATGTAGTTCCTTACTCGCCAGAATTAAATGGAATTGCTGAACGTCAAAATCAACTTTTGATGAAAAGAGTAAGAGGTTTACTAATTGATGGTTATCTAGATATTAAGTATTGGGCACATGCAATAGCTACAGCTGCATATTTAATAAATAGATCACCAACAAGAGTAAATTCAGATTACAAAACTCCATACGAAATTTTTTTGGCAAAAAACCTAATTTGGATAATTTAAAAATTTTTGGATCATTAGTTTATAGACATATTCCACTGGAAGTTTGACAGCAGAGTGCAACTAAATCTAAAAATAAAAATGAACAAAGAATAGACCCAAAATTTGCACCAAGGGGAGAAAAGGGAATACACATGGGATATACCACTATGGGATATTGCATTAAAGATCCTTTTTCAAATAAATTCAATATATCTTGTGATGCTAAGTTTGACGAAAATAAAAATATATCAAATTTAACTGGTACTCAAACCAGCAAATTTTGTAAAAAATTTAGTCAGCATAAACACTTTCAACATCAAAAAAACTATAGATAATAGGTGGATTGAAGATTGTATACCAACATGCTATAAAGATGTCAAAAATAACCCATTTAGAAAAGAATGGATGAAAGCTATTGAGGATGAATTTATTTCACTGGGGGAAATGGACGTGTGGGAAGAAGTAGATTACGACAAATCCTTAAAAACAATAGATACAAGATTGGTTTTTGTAACAAAACCAAACGATGAAGGATACCACCAACCAAAAGCAAGATTAGTTGCTAGGGGCTTCAAGGATAGAACCGAATATGAGTTAGGACAAATATTCGCCCCTGTTATTCCAATTTGGTTAGTAAGATGGTTCCTATCAATAGTCAATAAATATAATCTAGAAATGGTTCAATATGATGTAAAAACAGCGTATCTAAATTCCCCTGCAATAGTCCCTATATACTTAAAAAACCCCGGAAGGTTTATTAATGGAAAGTAATAAATTATTGAGACTTAAAAAATGTATTTATGGCCTAAAAACATCGTCTAAATCATGGTATAATTTAATAAATGAATATATTTTAAAAATGAATTTTGAAAGATCCAAAACAGACAAATGTTTATACTTTAAAAAATCAAATGAAAAAATAATTTTTATGATCACATACGTTGACGACATATTAATAGCGTCAAATACCCCCGAATGGATAAAAAATGTAAATGATTCTTTTCAAAAAAGATTTACCATGAAAATAATTGATAAAAGGAGATTTTATTTAGGATTCGAGATCATCAGAGATAGGAATGAAAATACAATAACTTTAATACAATCAAGGTATATTGAAAAAATATTGAAAAAATATAATCAAAACGAATCAAATTTCATAAATACTTCCATAGAAACATCTTTGAAAATTTAAGAATATAAAAACTGCACAGATGATACAGAATATCGTTCAATGATTGGAGCCCTGTTATATCTGGCTAGAATAACAAGACCCGATATTTCATTTGCAGTAAATTTTTTCTAGAGATTCCAAACGAAATCAAACTCAAAATTAAAAAATCATGTGAGACGAATATTCAAATATGTAAATACAACAAAAGAATTTTCAATTAAATTCACATCGGATAGTAAAGGCATACTCTTTCATTGATGCATCTTATGCCCCAGATGTAAAAGATCATGAAATTAAAATATTAAATTTAAATTTAGGGAAATCCATATCAGGATTCTTAATATATTTAAATGGGGACTTAATTAATTGGAATGTAAGAAGACAAACAATTGTTGCCACAAGCTCAACTGCTGCTGAAATAATTGCAGTGTTTGATGCCTTAGACGATATACAAGTCACTTTTCTCTTACAAAAAGAAATATTCCAAGATAATGACCCAGTCAGAACTTTTGAAGATAATATATCAGCACTTAGAATAATGTCGGGAGGAGCCCAAAAAAGAGCAAGAGCTTTAATGATAAAATGTTATGCCATTACACAATCGGTGGAGGATAAAGAAATCAAATTCAAAACTGTTGGTACGAATTCACAATTAGCAGACATGCTAACAAAAAGTCTTGATAAACAAAAATTTAGAAACTTAGTCGACAAAATATTAACAACATCAAATCTCTCACAATAAAATTTCTCGAATTCATAATAATTATATGGGAAAATCATTTATTTCAAAAGGGGAAGGAATACAAACATTCAAAGTTAATAATATGTCAAGTCACAGATCGCTGAATATAATAATCTCGTTTTTTTTTTTTTTGTAATATAGTACATGAAAATATAATGTTCGAGAAAAGAAAAAATCACATGTTCAAACAAAATTAATAATATATTATATTCTTTAGGCCAAAAAATACTTGTTGAAACAAAATTTATTTTCGTGTAGGTATTCATTGTCATCTCTGCAAATTCAGCTTTTGAATGAACAGAGATTTGAATACAAATCATCGACATGATTTCACACGTTTAGTTGATATTAGTTTATCACATTTCGGAACACCCTTATTCAACAAGTACTAAACAAAATTGAACAAAATTTTTTCTCGAACAGCAAGAAAGATCGAAAAAATATCCGAATCGAAATCCATTATCACAATATAATTGTGATAAATAATTTCGAAAGTATATCGAAGTATATGTTGTAATCTAGTCATTATTAATTATTAATTTAATTTTATGTAATTTATTTTATTTGTTTTGTTTGGGAAATGAACATAAATGTACAATAATATGATAATTGAAATATTCATTCTCCTGATAAATCATGTTTGCTCGTTTTGTTGGACTGCGGGGGGGTGTTGTTCTGCACTCCACCTACACTCGCTTACTAACACTTAGCGCAACTACTCTCGATAGCGCGTACTAACAATATTCAGGTTGTGTGAACAAACATGACTTTTTTCATTCGTTCACCCAAGAACGCTGAAACTCATTTCCCACTCAAACTGTAATCTCGTAATGGTGGGAGATAGTTCATCTTCCTCAAACTTGTAAATTATATTTTAAATCATTGCATTAAAGTATCTCTAACTAATATGTTCCTTTCCTTGGATTTCAACTTCACTTCACAATTTATATGTTAAATTTCAACTCCTGTAATTCTGTTTTTGAAATTTATAATACGAATTATATTAAAACTGAATTAAAAAAAATTTTCAAAATGAATAAGTGGTCAAAAAATGATACGATTGCTTTTCAATAATTATTTATATTTGCCATTGCAATGATAAATAAAATAACAGCTTTTCGCAGGATTTTTTTATCAAAACTTATTTACAGTTATTTCTTCATTACAAGTTTCATCATTCGAATATTTTTTCCTCAAAAATTCGGTCAATCAGTCTAAATTTTATCAGTGATTTTCTATATTTGTATAGATATTTCACCAAGTAGCCTAAAAAGTTGAATCAGTTTAACTTCGCGCAACTAGAAGCTAGGCAATTTTACTAGCTCATTTTCACTTGCCTCGAGCAGTCACACCTGGCAACTTTATTAGCGGCTTGTAAACTTGCGTGTTCTAAGCTAGTAAAATGGCTTGGTGTGAACTACGCTTTAAGCTATATAGTCAAAGGGTTCATCACAGATGTTTAAACCAGTGTTGCCTAACACTAATCGCGAATAGCATTATTTCTTTATAATCTCATTATTATTGATGTGAGGTATGCAGAATGAGGACTGAAAAGAACTCGAAACTTTATTTTTCTATAAGATTTATTCGCAGACTAAAATATATTTCACAATTCACAAGTAAAATATGAAATGACGAAGCACAGCGGTATCCGTAATGGAAAGTAGGGGAAGCAATTTGTGAAGAAAGTAGTTCGTATGACATATATATATATAGTGTGATGATGATGATGATGATGATGATGATGAAGAAGGAGATGAGGTGGGATTTCCGTTTCAACAATTATGAAGGACTGTCCAAATGTGTGTGGTGGAGTGAGTTGAAATATCTCAACAATTTTATAGGCAGTGTAAGTTACGTTTATAGGCTCGTAAGTTGATCCCCCATGTTGAGCCTACCCCTCCAACACCTCCCGAGGTCTATACGGTCAAAATTTGATGGGTTTATAACTTTTTCTACATCTGACGTTTTTTCTGTGTTTGTGTTCTCCTTATGAATGGGAGAGATTTCTCTTCTCCTAGGATGAATTTGTGTTGGCGTTGGCGGTGTTTCATACTTTCATTCGACAACTAAACGGAACAAGACCTTGAACGAAATAAGCTACATTTTCGCGTGAAGAATATGTGTCAAAATTTGAGAATGTTTTAATACATTTATTAATTATTATTAGCCATCATGTCTAAAAGTGACAAACATAATTATTCCTCAACCTATAAATTGGTTGTAGTTGGCGGCGGTGGTGTTGGAAAATCAGCAATAACAATTCAGTTTATTCAAGTATGTTTCAAATAGTGTTTATGGATTTGTAATTAGTCATTATTGTTTTGCCTTATGGACCATTTTTTTTACATATTTACGTTCATTTGTTATAATAATTTAATTTTATGTTCAATATAGAGTTATTTCGTGACAGACTATGATCCTACCATTGAAGATTCGTACACCAAACAATGCGTCATCGATGACGTTTCAGCCAAATTAGACAGTATGTTTGTATTTTGTGGCTTAATCTTCATTTAATGGGTTTAGCGTTGTATTAAATTATATTTTACAGTTCTAGACACTGCTGGTCAGGAAGAATTCAGTGCTATGAGAGAACAATATATGCGATCTGGAGAAGGATTCTTACTCGTATTTGCCGTAACTGACCACCCTAGTTTTGAAGAAATTTACAAATTCCATCGCCAAATATTGCGAGTTAAAGATAGAGATGAATTTCCTATGTTGATGGTGGGAAATAAAGCAGATTTG
Organism: Ericerus pela; assembly: GCA_011428145.1. Taxonomy (NCBI): domain Eukaryota; kingdom Metazoa; phylum Arthropoda; class Insecta; order Hemiptera; family Coccidae; genus Ericerus; species Ericerus pela. The sequence goes on along the minus strand of WOFM01001547.1, from coordinate 142,726 downwards.
GAACACCAGAGATCGGTATGTAGTTTGACGTTAGTGCTATGAAATGAATAGTAGCATTTAACTCGTACTTTCCTGATACAGCCATAGTCAAATAAACTATACTTCTTGCTAATATCTGTTGCTCGTAACGCTATTAATTTTGTCCTTTATCAAATATAGTGTATGTTGGAGCATTTTAGCTTCCTGGTCCTGATTCCTGATTTGAAAACAAATTCAAAAGCTACTCTCAATATCCTAATACTTTTTGGGTTGTCCTTAGTATTAAGAAATCGAAATCACATTAGTATTACGAAAACCCGTATTGGGAATTGCTCAAGCAGAAAGTGATGAAAAATATTTTCTCCATTTTCATGCATGAAAAATAGTCCAAAATTTCCGAACGTTTTCATCATCATCGTTTGAAACAAATTTTCGATCTTATGATTACTAAAAGCTATATATTTTGATGCAGTCCTTTGTCAGATTTTTTCCATTGTAATGTTGTGTGAAACTAGCCTTTCCTTTCGTATTATTTCCATCTTTTTTGGCGGTTATCATTATCAAAACAATTGTTGTTTCTTTCTCTTCCTATCAATTTGTAATTGTAATTTGCTATTAACATCAACCATTGTATTATGGTTGTTTGTTTTTACTTATTAAATTACGATCCGAAAGTAAAAGCTGCAGTAGACATAACAGCAACAGATTATTATAATCTGTTAACGCTCTTGAAAAATGCAAATTTTTAAAAATTCATATTTTTATATTTTCTGTGTCTCTGGTGAACCTGTTCTAATTAATTTTTGTTGATTAGTTTTTTTGTGTTATGAACATATCTTTAATAAAATATGTTTTAGTGCTTCACATTGAAAATCGCGTTACATTAATATTTTAAGAAAAACCATTTTCTTTTCGTCAAGAAATGAGTTTTCGGAAAAATCTGGAATCCTATTCGGTTTTAGTCTGTTAATAGATTAAAGGAAGTCCTGTGCGGCTAATTTTTGTGAGAATTTTTGTCTCATGATTGCCCAAATTTTCATGAGTTTTTAATTCATTTTATTGTATAAACTTTCTTGTTGGTTTTTCGTTTTTGTTTCACGTGGTTTCACGTTTGCATCTTATCAATTAATTCTGTCATTTTGATATTTATGTTTTTATTTTATCAATTTTTTGAACCCCACCGGTGACGGTTCGTGTGCTTGTTATAAATAAGTACATGAAAAAAATTGTTATTTAGAAATAATTGACTCAAGAATAAAAATTTTCGAACTTGAACTCAAAAGTTTAAATGATTTGGAATTTCAGTCAAATAATAAAATATCATCTGAATGGATCTGACGTCATCTCATTCTTCATTAATTAACTCATAATATCAATACCACGTCGTATTAAATTTTTGCATAAAAAAGTTTATTAATGGTTCTAGTATATTTTGACTGGAACTTTTAATATTTTGGTGCTTGTATTTTTGAAGCTTACTTGAATTATACGTATAAAATTTCAGGTATCAGTCACTGAAGCCCAACAACTAGCACAGCAGCTGCGAATCCCTTACATTGAATGTAGTGCCAAAGTTCGTATGAACGTCGATCAAGCATTTTATGAGTTAGTTCGTACAGTTCGTAAGTTCCAGATTTCTGAACGTCCGCCAATCAAATCAAATTTTAAAACGAACAAAAAGAAATGCTGTCGTCTGCAGTAGTGTTACTGTAATTTTTCTCCATTTTTATTTCTATTTAACACCACATCAAAAAAAAAAAAAAAAAATTAAAAAATACTTAATTTGCTGTAACGGAAACACCAATTTAATCATTATTGTAAACCGTCATCGGTATTTTTAACGTACATAAGAACTGAGTATTTTTTTTTTGTTTTTCGCGTTTTTCTTCTTAAATCCACTACTTAATAAACTTTTAACTTTATTTGTGAACGTCCAAGAGATAATTTTTAGCCTTCATTTTGTTACGTATTAAGGTACCATTGAAATTATTTCGTTCTCCAAAGTAACGTATCAGTTACCGTTTTCTTAAATGTCGCTTTGTTCTCTCGTTGTCATTTATCGATAATTAGTATTTTGGATCTTCCATTTATTTTTGTATTACTTGTGTGAAATTTAAACTTCTGCTAACAAAATTTCGCTTATTACCATGTATTTTTCTAGCGGTGCTCCCACGTTTTCCATGTTAATTGGATTTTCACATGCAAAGTGATTTTATTATGCTTAAAAAAAATAAAAAGTTAGCATTCAGCATTCAACTGAAGACTTGTATTTTTGAAAATTATTGTGGTATATCATATTTTAGTACTAAGCTTGCTTTTGATTAACGTATAACTTGCTTGTCTCAAAGTTTTAAATCTCCAATGGTAGAGAAAGAAATAAATCACCTCGTAGAATCCAAGTAACATAATGTTCTTTTTTTTTTGTATTTATTTATTTTACCATTTTATTAATCATTTTTATTATTATGTTTAAAACAGTTTTACAATTCAGGGATCTCTTTTGAGGCAAAAACACCAATATTTTATCCATTCTGTCTGTTATGAACAATAGAATTGTAAGTCGGGAAACTTTATTGTTGTAGTGTTCTTTTTACTTTTTTTCGGTTTGACTTTGTTTTGAGACATGTTTATGTAGTACAGTTTTGTCATTTTTCTCGAGTTTTGTCCACATGTCATCAAGTCGTATCAGTTTTAAAATGAAAATTTTTACCATAAATTTTTTTGTCAATTATAAATAATTTTACAACTTATAATTATATTTTAACACAAGTAACCAGTAATTACTCAATACATTTATTTTTTACCCAATGTTTTTTTTTCATACTTGTTCATATTGGAGAACTTATCAATGAAATATGAAAGTTCAACAACGATTTTTTTATGGTCAAATGAAAATCGACAGCTTCAGTCTTCGATAAAGTGATTAAATAATTTCATATTTAAAATTTGATTATATTCGTTGTACTTTTTTCCCCGCATCTCATGTTTTTCTTGACTTTTATTATCCTAATTAAAGTATTCCCATTTGAAAATCGAGAATTGGTGTTACACAGATTCGAATCAATTAATGATACGATGATGATTCTGGGCTCGATTCCTTCAACTGAGCATTCACTTTATGACTGCAAGCTGATCACAAATAATGTAAGTTTTCTATTTGTTTCAACCGAAACAGTCAAGTTGTGATAAATGAAGCATGGGCATTTTTTTCATTTTCCCGCCTATAACATGTGTAGATGAACATAATTTGTATTCAATTTTTCGATATTTGTTGCAGATATTAACGTCAGATTGTATTGGGTTTTCGTGTTGGGAGAGCCAACTACGAGATACAACTAGAATAAAGTTACTGAATGGGTTTAATGAATTCAGAAGTGCAGTATTTGATACTCATTACTGTGGACGAATGAAGAATACTAACCATCGAAGTATTTTCCAAATGGTATGTTTGTGCTGCTGTCAGTTTCTTTCTCATTCCTTGTATTAATACTATTGTGTTTTATGTTTTATAAACTTTCGCATTAAAGCATGCCTGTGACTAGATTTGGTAAAATGTCATCTGTAATCACTAAACCTTCGATATACGATGATCGATGTGGTTCGCAAATAGTAAAGAAAATGATTTTTTTATAATGTCGACACGAGTAATAGACGTTTTTATTGCGTTCAAAGTTTGCATAAAGAGGAAAATTTCTACAAGGTGCAGGAGCTGGAAAGTGAGAATTCACGGATGCGCGTTACGAATTCATTTACGTTTTGCACGCCGCTCTTACGCTCTTTCTATTTCACCTACATGATGCACTCCCTGTTACACATCTTGTTTTCGTCGTTTCGTTTATTTCCCTCTTTATAGTCTTTTTTCGGTTGGGTGTTATAATTAGTAGACTAATGAATAGCAGGGTTTCGTGTGAAAATATGCTGTTAACATGAGCATATTATAGCTACTTCGTATGATCCTTTCTGAAAATGGGCACATGCCGCACAGTTGCAAATAGTTCTATGTATAATCAACAAATTCAGTATTAAATTTCGTTGCGAAAATTTATTTTACTAGGATGAGCCCTCGCGACTAAACTGAAGCTAGGAGAGTCATTTATAAATATATTTAATTAGCGAGACATAAGGTTAAGTGTCGGTAAAAGATAACCTTCAACGTCATCTTACTGATTCTAATAAAATTTTGGTTGATCAATTTCTTGGAATAAAATATCAGAACAGAGAAAAGACTATGCTTCATCGTCTTGGTCATAATTTTGATTAGTAAACAGAATCATTTAAAATTATTATCTTTCGTTTAAAATGTCCTCTACATCCTGTAAATTTGTTCCTAACTACGATATCGCAGACCTGGACCCTCCCCCTTCCTAAATTCGAAAACAGATGTACGGGTCTATCAATCTCCATGTGCACAAAATTGATTTTGTAATTTGTATCCCATAGCTTTCAAACCTTTCAAATTTAGCAGAAATTCTTCTATCGATTCTATTAGTTCTATTCGAAATCAGTGATAATGATTTGAAAGACATTGAAAAACCCTTTGTAGCCTCAGAGTATTAACTAATATAATTTTAGGAATGGCATTGGAGGTTGGAATCCGAAAGTCAAAGTTTTCTCCAGGATTGTCCAATATATAATAGAGAAAAGAACGTAATTATGAATTTAAATTCCCCCAATACTCGACTGCAGCCGAGTGGTCAAAGTAAGTTATAATCATTTGGTAATATATTCGACCAACATTCACTTGACTTTATCAAAGAATGACGTCAATTAAGTAAATGAATTTGCGTAGAAAATTTCGTATCATTCGACTGCGATATGGTAGCTACATCATTCCCTGTTCAATCTGGTAGCCAAGGCGAGTTAATCGACTTATTACCGACAATCTTGAACAAAAATTGGTTGGATGATTTTGACACCAAGTATTTTTCATTTCGACTTTTATTTTCTTAAATTGTAGCTTAACTGTTCGGGAATAAATAACGTAAGTGTATGATGGATATGTTTTAAGGACTGATGCGTACAAAAGACTGGACAGTTTATACGTTGGATGTTCATATATGTTGAGGAATAATGTTACCGTAGATACTGCTGTAGGAATTCGTGTGGTTCACGGGGCAGTTGGCCATTTTTCGTGTATGTTTTGTGCTCCTCAAAATGTGCAAATCAAGGAACAGTGCCCCAACTTTACGACGAAATCGATAAAAAATACGAAACTTTGCAAATGTTAGTAATACTTTAAGGGTGGTTCGCCCTGAGTTCAAAATGTCATCCGAAGGTTCTACCGGTTATCTTATAGATATAGAAGAATTTCACATTTTCATGTAAGAATGGGACTTACGCATTATTGAAAAGGTTATTGAGGGTCAAAGATCTATAGTTGTTCTGTTTTATTTTAAATTTATTACTACATATTTATCTTTTTAGTTTTACGTACTTCAGACATGATGTAGGTTGTAATAATTAGGTTTCTATATTATGCATTGGTCGAAGTCTCTTTGAAACTACTACAAATCTTGAAAAGTAAATTAGTGTTTGAATTTATGACCAAAGAGAAAGAAGAGTTGGCTGTTGTGATTTTTTCTCCAAGAATATTGAAATCTATTTTGGAGAAAAAAAAAATTATCATTTAAGAACCTTTTTAATCTTCTACCAATAAAAAAACGATTAAAATAAAATTCCCATTTTGACTTTTTTTTCTCTGTAAATTGGTAGGATTTTAATGAAGTTTAGTTTTTTAATTTTAAAGAAACTTAATTCCTTTTTTTTAAATTTCAGGGAAATCTATAATTATTTTTAATTTTTCATATATTTGAGGAATTGCAAAAATGTGAAAATTCGGTTTATTATAAATGTAGTTATGCGTAAGCCTTCTTACTTCACAACTTGGAATTGCAACTATGCATTTAATTCTGAAGCTTAACAGTAAGAATACATTAAAATTATTTTTAATTCTTTTGATGTAAGTTCTAACTAATTTAGGTTCAGGTAAAAATTTCGTCTTGTATCAATATAAAAAATATGGTGGTTCTTGTGAATTATATCCCATATTTTGTATTTGCTGTGTTTAGAACGGGATTTTAGAAGAAGAAAACTCTAGCGCAGTAATACTTCGCAAAAACACCCAGTTTGCCAATTTTCATTGACAATATTAAAAAAGTGGAATAAAACCTAAATTGATGCAATGCAGAAATGACGCCTGTAACCCCTTGCGTAGTAAATGAGAAAAATATGCTTCAAACTACACAGTCGACTTTCTTTTCTCCAGCAATTTTTCATTTTTCTTTTACATTTTTCCCGGAAACTAATAAACCAATAGGCACCAAACTTTTACTAAACTTGCACTCGCATAATAACATTCTATTTTGAAAATTTCAGCCCGATCCCTTGGGTAGTTTTCTTAAAACTAGGATCCAAAATTCTTTTCCTGTTTTCTAGGAAACTACTAAACAAATAGGCACCAAACTTCTATCAGACTTTCATATATAAGAAAAATCTTAATCTATCGTGAAAATTTTGGTAGTTTCTTCTAAATTCTGGAAAAACCACTTTTCAAGGAATGTTTTGTTCTCCGATTTTCTCGGAAACTATCGCACCAACAGGCATCAAACTTATTTTGGACCTAGTCCTGTATAAAAACTTCGTGTCGTGAAAATTTCAACCTTATCCCTGTGGTAGTTTTCTCAAAATTTTGAATAAAAATGATATTCAATTTTTTCTTTTCCAATTTTCTCGAAAACTTCTGAACAAATAAGCACCAAACTCCTATCAGACCTGCACTAACATAAGGAAAATCTAACTTGAAAATTTCAGTCTTATCTCTTTTGTAGTTTCTTTAAGATCTTTGGAAAACCACTTTTCCAAGAATTTTTTGTTTTCCAGTTTCCTTGGAAACTACTGGACTAATAGGCATCAAACTTCTTTCAGATCTGGTCTTATGTGAGGACTATCTTGCATGAAAATTTTCAGCCCTATCCCTTTCATAGTTTACTCAAAACCATGAACCAAAAATTTAGGTGAATTATTCATACATACATACATACATACATTATTACATAGATACTTACATTACATATATCTTATATAATATATGTATAAATATCAAGGATTGAGAAGTGGAAATGGAAACCAAATTTTTTGGATTCAGAAACGATATTGTTTTGTGCTGGAAACTGAAATAAACAGAAACACCAAAATTCTGAAATGGAAACAAAATTGAAAACAATTAACTGTAACAGTGTAGTGGTTACAAAATGAAACACGACAGTAATGTGTTTTGATCAGAGTTTGAAAGCCAGCCAAAAGCTGAAAATTTTAGAGGAAAAAGTCAAATGCTAAAAGCTTTATGTGAAAAGACAAAAGCAATAGCTTTATGTTCAGGATTAAAAGCTAAAAGCCGAAAGCAATAGCCTTTTTCAATTGGCTTACAAACTCTAGTTTTGATAAACATGTAATATTGAAATAATCATAAGTGTGTTTACAGTTTAGATGAAAATAAGCGAATGAATTGTACAAAACATTAGACTAATAACGAAGAGTGATAGTTTGAGTGATTTGAGTTAATTGTTGTGGGAGATATGAGTTTGATTGGATGTTTAGAAAAAATATAATTGGGATAAAACCAATGAAATATGAAAGATATGACATAAAGTGGGAATGCACAAGAAATTAGAAGGAATTAGAATAAGTGCAGAGTATTGAAATATTTTCAGAGAAAAGGTGACATAATAAATATGGACAAAAATAGTTTGTCAAAAGGAAATGGTGATGTCATCAGACTAGTTAAGACTTGAAAGACAAGTTTGAAATTGATTGAGATAATGTGATTAAAAGAAAGAATAAATGTATGAAAATGTAGTGAATGATATAGGAAAATACAAATTTGGAATAGGTGTATGATTTTAAAGTAAATGATACGGAATTATCATTACATTAATCTATTAGTTTCAAAACCAATAACAGAAATGTAATGGAAACCGAATGACTAATCATTCCCATTTCTTACCTGATTAATTTTTGATCTGGGAGAAAATATTTTGAAAAATATTGAAAAAGTACGTACTGATAATTTTTGAGAAATATTGAAAAAATATCAATATATCAATATTTAAATAAAATTTCATAAATTCTAAATTAAGGAAAAATTTTTTTTTAAATATAAATGGAAATGTAACCTGAAACAGAAGCTGAATGAAAAATTTTGGTAAAATCAGGAAATGTGTTAATGATGGAAGCAGAAACAAAAAATAATTAACATTATGGTAGATTTTAGAAACTCAACTAATGGAAACAAAATGAAAAAACAGTGTTTCTCAATCCCTGATTACATATTATAAAAAAAATTTCTGACTTTTTCTTGCAGTCAACAGGTAATATGGCAACCAAAAAGTGAAAAAGTAAACTCCTCTCAATGAAAAAATATCAACATTAAGAAAAAAAGGAGCAAGATGTAGTCCCATTCTGACAAAGCTGAATGAGTATAGACAATAAAAAAAGTCTGCCACATACCTGTTATTTTCTACATGATATGTACATATGTTAAGAACAAAAACCAAATTTGCTCAATAAGCAAAAAAAATGTATCATTTAAAAATTTCCAGAATCGAAAATTTGCGTTCTGACTGTTTTTAAATGCTCAGAATGCATTCTGAGCTGTAGGGTAATACCACAACACAAGTGATATTAGCTTGAATACATTGTGGAAGTTTCTCAATTGCACAGAGGTGCTTTCACGCAAGACTTTGCAATCCACTGATAAAAATATGATGCTATTCTACGAGAAAATAGGGTGTAATGACTTGAACGACGTGAGCTTTAATACAATAGCATTTAATTGTTAGAAGCAAATAGCAACAATATCCTTAGTTAAAGCACCTCTCTATGTTTCAAGCGTTATTTTTTGTATGGTGAACAGGGCTTAACACACAGAATGCTTTGTGAAATTGAAAAACTTCCACAATGTGTTCTCTGTGCATTTAGGCTAATACCACAACACAAATTTCATGTTGTGGTATTAGCTTATAGCTCAGAACATGTTCTGAACATTTAAAAACAGCCAAAACACAAAGTTTTGTGTTCTGGTAATTTTTAAATGTCATAACACATTCTGAGCATTTTTTTCTCCCTTTGAGCGAACTTGGTTTCTGCTCCTAACATATATATATATATATATACTTCAATATGTACAAGCCTAAGCATTACGGATGCTTTGGCGTGTTCTGCCCTGGTAACACTACTCAATTTATTATTTCAGCAAAACAACGAAATAGCTGACGTATTTGTAGGAATTGTTTAATAATTTTAACACAAATCCAACTTCATATATCAAGCCATTATGTGAAAATCTCAACGTTGCACATTATGTGCCAGAGACGAACTTTTCACTGAAATACAGTATTTTAAGTTGATTTTCAAATTCCTCATTCCCAAAAATGTAATTTGTCATAAATTTCTAATTGTTTTTGTCATTTTTTCTGAAATTATCCTTGAATGTGCTGAAAAAGTGAAGCTGGCAACTGTGTTAAGGAACTGATTTTCATTCTGCTTTATGGCTAGAGTAAGGCTGTGTCACATGACATCACAAGTGAATACAATATCTCACTGGGTGGTTGATACACATGAAAGGCATTGTGAATATCTGAATTTTACATCTTAATTACCTTAAAATAAGTGATGGCTTCTCATTTGACATGAATGAAATTTTAAAGGAGACTTCAACAAACAAAATAAGCCAAATATCAAGAAATTTGAGTTACATAAAAGCCGAGTAAACTGAAGAACTCAAAATCATGAATCAAATTGATGTTTTTGAGCTTTATTGTTAGTTGTGTATAGGGTCAAGTACATTGATAACATAAAATTAAATCATTTTCTCAGCTTTTAAGGACTCAAATTTCTTGTTCTTTGGGGTATTTTATTCCTTGAGGCCTCCTCCATAATTTCATTTAGGTTGAACAATTAGCTATTTCTTGTTTTAAGACAATTAAAGCCAAAAATTCCTATACTTTTTTGTTTTTCATAAGTATCAGCTACCCAATGAAACTATTAATAAGAAATATGAGGTAAAAGACATTTCTGTATAGTTTTGGCTGAAAAAAATGTGGTTGAATATTTATTATATTTATATATACTGGGTGATTCAGTTTAACATGTGTTAAATGATAGGGGTGAGGTGAAAATAAATTCACCAGCTTGAGAGGATATATTATTTGATTGTCCACTGAACTGAAATTTTCAACCAAAATTTACATCATTTTTTTGTTACATATGTTTGGGTGTAAGTTACAAAAATTCACATATAACTGTCCCAGCTGTCAATATAAAGTCTCATCAGCGTCATCAGTGACCCAGTTATGAGACAAAAGTCTAATATATACAATAAAGAAGTCTAATAATATTAATGCGTTGATGAAACATCAGATCAGATAAACAAATTTTCTTGGAATCTGTATTTTTTTTTCGGTCTTCTAATTACATTCATGTTGATAACAATATTCATTTTTATTATTTTTTCAATTTGGTGCATTTATTTTCACCTCACCCATATCAGTTAACCCATGTGAGTCATTTTAACATGTGTGTAGGGATTTTCCTATAGTGCATGTTAAACTGAATCACTGCTTGCTCTAAGTGATGCAGGCAATTCTAGAATTGATTATTCTACTTGCTAAGAGTTGTTAAGTTCTTTATAAATATAGAATACCTCCCTATTAGTATATATCTCTCTCTCACTCATGGCTATAAATATACACTTGCATAGAGTAGAGATGTTTTTGACAAATTTTTTTTTTTTATTTCTTTGTCATCGTAGAGGGGATTGGTGTGTGTGTTTTCTTGATATTTAAATTTTTATTTAATGGGGGACTTCGTCCTCTAACCACTTTCTTTTTTTCTTTTACCTCACCTCACCTAACCACCTACAATGCAAAAAATATTATTAAAAAAAAATTACATCACTAATAGTTGTATAACCTTCCAGGTATTAGAACGTCTTAAAAAAACTATATTTACATAATTGTGGGTAATGGCTAGTGTATATATAATTATATTTACAGGTAAGGTGACAGACTTTTTTTTTAACAACAGATATTTTGGCATTTTTTGGTAGTGTACTTTTTGGGTTGCCACATTGTAACCCCCCTTTTCTCAAAAAATAAGAAAGATAATGTTTTTCCCTTTGGAAGTTTAACATATTTGATCTTGAACTATATAAAATCAAATACTTACCACCTCTCAAGTTGACACTTCCTCCTCAGCCACCCAAATGTTTTTGACCATATTTCAGCATGGTTTTTGTAATTTTCTCAGGTAAAGAAATTGATTCTACAGAAAATTTTATTCTTAGCAAAAAGTTTTCTTCTACAATTTTCTATAAATGAAGTGATTTACATATTTTTCATAGGTACAATAGTTTTTGAGTTGTAATCAGTGAAACATTAAGTCAACAGGTAATATGGCAATCATAAGCGAAAAAGGAAAAATATCAACAATAGAAAAGACACGATATACAACCATTCTGACATGGATGACTAAACATACACAGTAAAATAAATTCCCGCCACTTTTACCTTTTAATTTATATATATATATATGTGTGTGTGTGTATGTAAGAATATGAATTTGAGTGTAATGTCTTAAAATTTTTCTTGACTTATGAAACGAAAAATGTATCTACCCCCACCCCCACATCATTCCATGATACGAAAATTAATAGTAAATTTTTATAGAAAACTTAAAAATTATATGATTCTTCGTGAGAAAGATTTTTGGTTTCTAAAACCTGAAATTCATCGCTAATATGATGTGAATATTTTGAATGTATGATGTTTATTTGTGTTTTGTTTTCACCATTCTTATAGTAATCATCAATTCGACTGAAATGCCGTGTGAATTAAATTTAGCCAAATGTCCATTACTCGAAAAAAGTATGACTTGGATGTTCACGTCGAAAACTATGGTGAGGATTGTCTACGAGAATGAAACGAACAAAATCCTGTTAAAAATAATGGAATTAAATGCTCTTGAATCTGACGAATATAACAGACAATATCTTCCAAAATATCTTTCTTTATCAGCGATTTCAGTAACACCATACGTAATACATATTGACTTATACGACAGGAAGTTTTGCATCGTACTTTGTTTAGTTTATATTTTCGTACTCTCTTTGCTATTTCTGTTGCTGGTACTGATTTATAAAAATAAACTTGATTATTAGTAAATTTCAAACGATTATGCGAATTATATGAATTGAAAATCACGATTTTCAGATATTTAATTCATAATCTACAGAATTTGTTTTAACTGGATTGTACAAAAGGATGAATATCGTTAATCAAATATTTCTGAATTTTTATTGATTTTTTTAGGCATGTTAATGATTATTATATTCTGGGTAAATTTTAGCTGGCAATAAAACAGTGTCTAGAACTGCGTATGAAAGCTATGAAATTGGATGGATCACAGGAGTAAATCTGATCAAAACTTCCAAAAGTGAAACCCAAATCTCTTAGAGAAGTAACGAATAAAGTGCAAACTAACCAAAACTACGGGTTAGGTAGTTCAGACTTCAGACTTGTTTAGGGCCGGCCACAAGAGGAGGGTTTGGATGTTCAACCCGTCGTAACCCCCCCTCCCCCCCCAAAAAAAAAATTAGTACCAAGTAATCGCACGTATTATTTTTAATTATGTATAATGAAACCACACCACGTCTGCCACTGTAATTCGACCATGATTGCATTTATTTTTAGAAAAACCTCGTTTACTATTTCAAAAAATATATAAAACTTTTGATTTCAAATTAACTTGTTCAATTTTCATTTTCAAACTTTTTAAAATAATTTGTCTTACGAGGAGGGGAGGTCCATATCTGAGAACAAATTTTTTTTAAAAATCTCAAAGTGTGACTTTCAGGGAGCTCATAAAATAAAATAAAAATTTAAACTTAGATAGCAAAAACAAAAAATCCCCCCTTGAGGAAATCCTGCAGCTGGCCCTGGATTTGTTGCTTTCTCAAGAATGGAAGAAATAGCTCCTGTAGTCTATTCAAAATAAGCAGAGGTGGAAAGAAATATGTAAGTTTTTAAATTTAGGGAGTGAAAAGTAATAGTGGAAAGTGAAATACAAATGTGGATAAAAGTGAAAAGCGAAATAAATTTTGAAAAATTAAAAAGCAAAAGTGAAAATTGAAATACTTGTTGAAAAAGCAAAAGTTTTACTTTTAAAGTCAGAAGCAAAATTGAAAAGTGGAATTACATCTCCAGGTCCTGATGAGTGATAACTAAGGCTGTGAATTGTAGGTTTTCATCTTCGGTCATTTAGTACTAGATATCCAGTAGCCCTATTGGTATTTTTAAGTAAATAGATGGCGCTGCTGTTGATTACTATTATCGCCCATTTGCAGCCTCATCTAGTTCCATCTTAAATTCCAATCTCACCAATGTTTTTATTATTCTGAACCTTTAAAATGGATATAGGTTTTCTGAGCATGCACAGTTGGTTTTTTCTCATCAATTTTCAGTCTCTTAGTACTATGAATTTAAAGCTATCTAAATACATTGCTTTGAATTCATTGAAATTGTGTGAAACTTGTGTTTATTTTGAGGGTTTAGGTATTATTGCTGGCACGGATTTGTGTATTTTCGTGGGTATCCCAAACCAAATAATTTAAGGTTTTTATATTGTTTTTCTGTATCACACTTGAAAAGTTATACAGTAGGCGCCCTTTATCAAATGTATTCTAAATTAGTGAATTCAAGCAAAATGTCAAAAATATGCAGAGGTTACACTTGAGTTACCTACTTTTTTGCTGACATGTCTTGATATTAAAAAGTACATTGGTCTTATGGAGCTTTACTGGTCCATTGCTATATAGTCAAAGGTCTCCATATAAAAACTGGAAACATAATATAAATTCTGCTCCCAGACAATCGTTTTTCCGTTATTCTGGACGTTACATCAAAACACTTCCCCAGTATTAACAAATGTTTTTGATAAAATGGCAGTACCTCCATAGGCACAGTTAAATTAACAGAAATTTCTGATAAATTTCGAAATAGGAGAATTACAGAATCTGCCAGAACACGTTACTGTAATTTTTTTTTGCCGAAATTTTATCAGAATTACAAGAAAAACGGCTACCTAAACAAACCTAAAAGCATATAGAAGGACTATTGGAAGAACAATGGAACAATTTGGAGAAATATTGTGAAAAAAAAATCTATACTGCTAACGTACCATTGGTTTTTAAAAAACAAACTGAATTTTCTACAACAAACTTTTCCTTTAGGTTGGTCCAAGTTTGTCACTCAATTTTATATGTATACTACATTACATTATTGCGTTCGTTTGTCGTCACATACTAGAACACCAATAAAACCAAACCGAATATACCACCATTTTAGATAGGAAATATTACGACCGATTTCATACACACAACCTTTGAATTTGAATGCTGAGCAGATATAACCACTACCCCCGCAACCCTTATGAAATAACAATCAGTTTCTATCAGAAAAACTAATCACCAGTAGCTTATTAATGTTCGGGTAAACAAGCTTACTCTCCTATCGTTAATTCGTGAATCACAGTAAACATTCAGTGTTTGAATCAGAAGCTGTCAAAATTTCTGAGGAGCTCTCATCATTTGTAAGAATTGACCGATTAACAATTTATATTCAAATGTTTTCTGAAAAATAGTTGAATGAAAATTTTACTGGAAAGGAAAACAAAAATAAAAATAATTTTACATTTGATGTAGTACGATCTGTCAGTAATCGAACAATTATAAACGCCGTTTAGAGAAGAAGGAACTGCTTAGTATCATGATGATCAATCATGCAAAAATTACCTTAAAATCTTAAATCTGGTTTATTCATTCACGAAAGTGAAGTAGTAAAATTATAAATATCTAGTAAGCTGTGATGAAGGTAGAAGTTAATCGCATCAAACAGCAAGTTTTATTTCGGATCAATGCTTTTATACATATTCAGACTAAAACACACAAGTAACTAGAAACTAGAATAAATAATTTTCAAGAAATAAAAATTAAAACTTCGGAACACAAATAAAAGCAATTTACACATAATGAAATTGTAATAAGAATAAATAAAAACAGAAAACATTCTCTGAATATCGCGTTAAAAAAGGATTTGAATAGAAAATTTCATTAAAGTTTGCAGACAGCTTAATAAGTAGGATAGAAAATTTCAAAGAATACAAATTAAAAATGGAAACTATGGCAGTTAAAATTATGTTGACTTACAACGTCACTTCAATGGGCATTGGAATAAATCCGTTAATAATTGCGACTCAAAATTTCACCGAACAGGGTTTCTTTTTTAAAAAAATTGGTCAGTTCATCTTTGTCCCAAATGATAATCACCTGACGAAAGTGTATACACCCCGTTACAAATTTTTAAATTTAAAGAATGAAAAAATGTAGTGTATATAAAACTCACCTTGCTGAAAAGCTCCTTTCCTTTGAGCGATATTATTCCATAATCTTCGATCGAAGAGCAAGAATTTATGAACATAACTGGAGGAATAATTTCAAATTGATTTTGCTGGCATACTTTTTTGTACGTATCATGAATCTAGAGAAAATAATGCTGAAGTCAGTATTGAGTGACTTGTGGTCCAAACAGTGCTAGATGAAAATTATTTACTTTCTGTAAAGTCAATTGTCCACGTCGACTATCTTTTCTTAAGATTAATAAAATGGAACAAACGATTAATTTCTGATGTAAAGGAAAAGAATCGATGATGCGTGTTGGTTCTGATTTCTTGATTTTGAGAAATCGACCAACTGTGTCAAAATTTGAATCCCACACTGAGAGCACATTTTGTGGACCAACAGTGCAAACCTGGTCTGCAGAATCTACAAAAATACAAAAATATAACATAAAAACTAAAAAATGTTTTCTTTCAAAAAATACCATTATTCATACCTCTATCTACACCGTCTAAGATATTAGAAATAGAAGTAGAAGCAAGTCCTAAAGCCATTCGGGCATCTCCACCCATTGACTCAACTTTTGCTGCTAGTAATTTAATTGCGCCCTCAGAGAATACCAATCTTTTGGCATTAACCTGAAAGTAATCGATAATTTTCAAATACTGCAACGGACACACAAATCATTGTCGTTTGAATTAGGGTTTACCTTGTTCAATCTTTTCGTAATAATTTTCATTATTTCTTGAGTGTTGTAAGATGAAAAATGCAAAGTAACTGGTTTCCTTCGTAGAAATGGTAAACATTTGTTTACAAAATTGAGCGTATTACCAACACCAATGAGGGCAACTTTGCCTTCGGGATAAGTTGAAGTTAATCCAAAAAGTGAGTAAAGCACTGTTGGGTCTTGTTTACCAAGTTCATCAATTTCATCCAATATTATTAACCTGAAAAAATTAAAATTAGACACAGAGAAAGAGAACTATTTTTACTGTATTTGTTTCAAAATATCATTGATATAACTTACACAGATTTTTTCTCTTTAGCAATAAGTTCTGAAACCGAGTCAAACGTAGGTTTTTTTCTTTTCTCTTGACCGAATATTTTGAGAATTTCGACGTAAATTCGTTTGGGCGGTCTTAATCCCATACAATTAATGAAAACTGGTTTAAATTTTCGATTAATCTGGAAAAAAATATTACTTCATTAGCGAGAGAAAAGTTCTAATTTGCGATATACCAACAGCAAAAATTACATACATCTGGTAGAGATATTAATGTTTTCAATGTAATAGTTTTACCCGTGCCAGGGCAACCACAGATGTATATAGAAACCGATGATTCATCTTTATGACAAGTAACTAAAGTTTCACGAAGATCTTCTAGTTGGGTTTCTCGGCCTGGTAAAACTTCAGGAATATTGCGGCGAAGAGCTGCAAGGACTGAACTAACTTCTTCACCTACAAACAAAAATAAATTAAACGAATAATTACAACATGGACAATTATCGTAAGCAATTAATACGAAAAGAAAACCAAACACAGATTTTAACCTAAGGTAGTGGTTTGTTCAATTGGTTCTGTTGCTTCCGGTAGTTTCTCGTCTTCAAGTTTATATTTCTTAATCGGGGACGAGTCATCTGTGGTAACAATAGTGAAATGAGTAAAGATTAATTCTGCTACAATAATTCTTCACACAAATAATCCGAAAATATGTACCCAAGCGCTTGAAAGATATTTCTGTCTTAAGTGTTGGTCTTGATGGTGTTTTCCGTACGTTGAATTTCAAGGTGGTTTGTTTTCCATCTGAAGTTGAAACAATAAACTCAATAAACAACTTCGTTCATCTATGTGAGATTGAAATAACGATCTTTGAATCAATTAGAACTCATTGTAGACTGAAATTGATACCTGCGATTGCGATAGATGATCGTCTTCGCAAATTATAATGTTTCTCGTTTGACTCAGCTTTAATCATTTTGATTTGATTTATCTGTAATTTTACAAACACTAAACGACGATTCAAATAAAAATGAAAAAAAAAGGCAGGTGAATTCGTAAAAGGCCAACTTCGAATTCACTGGTTTCCAACGATTGGTGGTACAATACAATTAATGATATCATGAACCGTGGATACAACAGACGGATTTTCCCTCCAAATTGAACAGCTGTTTCTTAATTTTCAGACAAACACCTTCAACTCTGGTTTTCTGTTGCTAATTTCTGAGCAGTGAGCAATGTGTGTTTTACCAGTGCTACCTAATTATATGTTAGAATTCCACCAACGTATGATGGCCCTTTCTCGTCGCTACTAGTACACCCTCTTTATTCTAGATGACATACTACTTATATATTCTGCCATGTCATGTACTCATGTTTGTGTGTATTATACTAGCTCATGTTACATAAACTTCATTTTGTTGAAGATTGATTGAAGATCACACAGAAAATAAACGCGTTTTTCAACATACAAGAATGCTGGCGAACTAAAAGTTCGTTGATCAAAATATTACCAATCAGGAATCAGTGCAGCCACATGGCAAAGCACAAAAACATATTATATATTTTATTAACAGGTTATGCAAAGTCATGAATGTTATGTTATGAGGTTGTATGGGATCGTCTCCCAACACCCCCCCTGCTATTCCATATAACCGAATGTATTTTTTTTAAATGGTAAATAAATAATTAAATCACAAAACATTTAAAGACATATAGTGTTACATAACAAAAGCGTTATTAGAAAGCAACAATTACATAAATAATGATCGTCAATTAAAAATGGTTCACAAATAAATAAAAAGATGAAAAATGACATTCATGGTATAGACTAGATGTGTGTATATGTATATAATATTAATTTAATTTAGTTTGTGCATTTATTAGAATAGACATGTATAATAAAATTTATGTTTCAATGCTGTGATATGGTTGAAGAGAATCGATATTTGTTCATCTTAATTAAAAATATATATATATAAATATAATATTATTATTATTATTAGTGACGTCCATTAAAATCACATCGTGATACAAGACAAAGACAATAAGGGTAAGTACATCATCATTGAATTTAAAGAGAATAATGTAATTAATATGTTTAATTACTATCTGAGTGACTTATGTTAGTCCTATTTTACTAATTTAAATTAATCAGTGTGTCTGAATACTCCTTCATTGAAATTTGCATCTATGTAATAATGGTGTAAAATTAGGCATGCTCTATGTGCATATAGTAAATCAAAAAGTCCTATATGAAACTCAAATGAGTATATAGAAAGGCAAGAGTAATTCATTACAGGTGTATGCACTATTTGAAACAAGTTTCACAAGGTAAATGTATCATATGCGTAAGAATAATATTTTTTGTCAGTCAAATACACATTAGTTGCGGATGCATATACAGGCACCATCTTGAAAGTCAGATCCAACAAGGGTGATAAAACAAAATTATGTAATTAAGCCTAAAAATGAATTTACTTAATGAATAAAGGCTATATTCACAAATGTCCCTTTAACCTTCCTTCACTTAAACATCACTTGAAAATTACTTTTGGCCTAATTTTGTATTTGAAAGCGTGATAAAATTATATTTTTATATTGGAATTCTCATTAGAGATACAATGTTTCCATTGTATTATGTACGAAATTGTGCAAAAAATTTTTTCAAGTGAAATTTAAGTGAAGAAGGTTAAAGTGATGTTTGTGAATATGACCCTAAATCTAAGTGGTAAATAATTCTGTGTTCAGACCAAGATGAAAAGAATCTGTGAAAGATTGAGGTAAATTCATGACTGTGTGTCTTAAGGGTAGAAAGTACATAATTTTGTCTTTGTGTTGGTACATCCATTATTCCAAATTACAATGAATCCATCGGAGAGTCCTGTTGAGATCTGACTGATCAATGATGTCATCATCACACCAACAGCCAGTAAAAATGTCTTGATTTTTCTTGTTTTTAAATCAACGTTGTATAGTTCACATGAAGTTCAGAAAAACATAAGAGTAACATATTTTTGATATGAAGTTTTGTTTTTACAAATTAATATTGAATTATTATAATAATAATGATCAAGAACTACCATTGTTAGAATATCTGTACATACAAGAGATAATGTTGAATATTTTTTTTAATTGAATATATTTTATTAGCTTACAAATGTAATGGTTCAGAGAAAGCTATTGAAATTTTTCAAAAGAGGACAAGTATTAAAGTATTGAATTAAAGAGGAGATAAAACATGTAAATTTTACTACATTCATTTTTTCAATCAGTTTTATTAATTCTCAATTTATTTGGTAAAATCCTATATCTAAGGATGTATATATGTATGAGTCAGTCTCAACTAAGTGTAATTAAGTCCCTCAATGCATTTAAGTACATAACACAAGATTAAAGACATGGCCAGGTACAAAGCATTCTGGTCTTACAAATTTGAGGGATTAGGCCACTTTATGAATTTAATTCTTGTAATATGCATCTTAAAATGAAGGCTATATGTGTTGTAATAATGAGCTCTATTTGATAAGACTGCACCAAATTACACTAACCTACACTAAGAGGGTGATTCCACAAATGTAGGAATGTTATATGACTTTGGGCCAAGTTTTACTTGAATATTTGTAAAATATCCCTACCTGTGTAGATTGGTTTAAATTATATTGAGGTGAGTTCTGATCACTTTACACAGAAAAGATAAGCACGGACTTCCATCTTAGAAAAGATTTATTATCGACGTTAGTACAACGACTGACGAACGGAGAACATTCTCCGTCGAGCAGTGGAGGAAAGAATATTATGTTGGCGATCAGTGTTGCCACATGTAAAACAAATAAATGTAATAACATGTTACATACAGTGTTAGTCAATGTAATGTTATGTGTTCGTGAGGTAGTGAGGGAATCGTATCCCAACACCCCCCTGCAATTCAAAACGAACGAACAAACATATAAGTAAGAATGTGTCACATAGTGTATGTATTTAAAAATAAAATAAAAAATGAAAATAAGCAATAGCAGTCAAAATTGTTACATATAAATGTCATATAAAATTGCTATATATATAAAATGGTAAAAATATTAGGTATGTCGTTGACTAGTATTATGAAGTACAATTAAAATGTGTGTGGATTTATATATCAATTGTTTTATCTTAAATATATCGTGTAATTATTAACATGAGGAATACATTTAACCTTCTGTTATAGTGTCACGTCTTATAAATATTGTGTGATTTTAATTTGAAAATATATATATAAAAGGCAGGTCGGAGACATCAATATCTCCTCATCGTCAGCTGTGGAGAGATAATATTATTATGTATATGTCCTTATAATTAGTTGTGTGGGGTTTAGGTAAATATGCTATTGTGGGAATCAATTGTATTTTTTGGGGGATGCTGATGCCAGTAAGAGAGGCAGAGCAGCAACGGGGAACCTATTGAATATTGTGATGTGAATTGTGAAACAACATATGGACCACTCGGTTTATGACAGGCGCTAAAAGACCGACGCCCATCAGCAATCCAAAACCAAATATCAAAAAATTTTGAGGGTTATGTCAATTAAGACTATTGGCTGAAAAGTTGACTTGTTCGGAGGATTCTCATAACGATATTTTGGAATGTTTTCCAATCAAGTGTTTTCGTTAATATATCAGCAACTTGATCAGGTGAACTAATATCATTAAAACTTATTAATTTTTGTTGGAAGGCTTCCAACATTGCGTAACATTTGATCGCAAGGGACCTGGAGCGTTTCTGGCCTCCCCCAGATGCAATACGGGACGCAGATATATTGTCCTCGTAGACTTGCACTGGGTTGGTTACAGAGAAAACACTCTCAGTAAGTCTCCAGATCACGTATATATCATCTAGTGCATCATTCAATGCAATTAATTTGGCTGCAGTTGAGGAAGTTGCAACCGTGTTTTGCCGATGAACGGCCCAATTTAACAAGTCTCCGTTAACGAATATCATGAAGCCAGTTGTGGAGCACCCTTTCTCCAGGTTATTTATATCAATGGGTAAATCGTCTACGTCGGGTGTATACGACGCATCGACAAAAGCTTTAATTTGTGTTTGGTCAGAGTGGAAGACCAGAGAGAAGTCCCTTGTAGTTTTAAGGTATCTAATAATACGATGAATGTAATTTTTTATTTCATTATTGGAGGATGCCTGAAAACGTGACAAATAATTGATGGCGAAGGCAATATCCGGGCAGGTCAGTCTTGCCACATATAGCAGATTCCCAATCATAGCCCTATATTCGGTATCATCCAATCCATTTTTTGGCTTATTTATCTTAATTCCCGTCTCCATGGGTGTGGAAGATGGATTACATTCCGTCATTCCAAATTTCCGGAGAATCTTATCAATATATCTATTTTGTGTTAGTATAATTTGTTTTCAAGGGATATCTCAACTTATTTCGAAACCTACAAAGAAAGTTGGATTATATTCTATTTTTAATGTGAAATTGTTATTGAAGGTATTTATTAAGTCTTGTGTCCACTCGTCGTGGTTACTAGCCAACAACATGTCATCCACATAGACTATTAAGAGTGCTATTGTACCAATATTATCTTGTTTTATATATAAGCATCTATCTATTTTTGATTGGATGAATCCAGATTGAAGTATTGTTGAATTCAACAAGTCGTACCAACTCTTGGAAGACGTTTCCAGTCCATATATTGACTTTATTAATCTCAAGCAATTGTTTTCTCCTAGTTGGCATCCCTTAGGGTTTGATATAAATATAGGGTATTTTATTTGTGAATTAAGGAAAGCTGTTTTTATATCGAATTGTGTTATATTTAGACCATATTTGTTTGTGATGGATAATATCCATCTTATCAGCCAATATTGGATTACCAGGGCATATGTTTCAGTTAGAGAATAGTGAGTAAGATCTTTAAAACCCCTTGCAACCAACCTAGCCTTTGGTATGTGAACGCCTTGGTTGTTAGGTTTCGTGGTAAAACACCACTTTGTATCTACTAACCTCACATTTCTCTCCTTTGGGACGACTTCCCACACTCCCATATCAGATAATGACTTCAGCTCGTCTGTAATGGCTTGTTGCCATTCTTCCTTAAAAGGGTTGTTTTTGACATCCTCCCATTTTTGAGGGATGTGGTCCTCAATGTAATTTTTATATCTTGATTTTAAATAAGTTTGAAATTACAGGGGTTTCTATTATATTATTATTATCCTGTATGTTTTCATTACCATTATTTGTATTATCTATTTGTTTTATATTTCTCGTTTCATCAAATCTGACATCACATGTAATGTGCAATTTGTCTATTAATGGGTCCCTTATACAGTACCCACTGTTGGTATACCCTACAAAAATTCCTTTATCGGATCTTTGGGTTAATTTCGGGTGTTCACTATTGGCTTTTTTTCTTTTATTTTTTGTGGCTTGTTGCTGACGGACCTCTATGGGAATATGCCTATGAGCGAGAGACCCAAAAACTCTCATGTTAGATAAGTCCGGCTTTATGCCGTAAAACATCTCAAAAGGGGTCTTTTGGTCTTTGTTGGCCCTAGTTGGGCTTCTGTTTATAACGTAAACAGCCGTCAGAATAGCCAATGACCAAAAACTGAAGTCCAAATCGGAGTCAAACAGCATAGCCCTTGTCCTTGCCATGATCGTTTGATTCTGCCTTTCGGCCATCTCATTCAACTCTGGTGAATACGGAACGACAGGCTCGAGGTTTACACTGTTGTCCTCAAAAAATGTTTTCATATTCGAGTCAAGATACTCCCTAGCATTGTCACATCTTAAAGTGGCTATTGGGTGATCCGGGAATTTTGATTTTAATTTCATGTATAGTTTTTTAAACTCCTCCAAAACCATTGATTTTTTTTCAATAGTGAAGATAAAGATATATTTTGTGGCATGATCCTCGAATATCAAAACGTACTTTTCACCATATATGCCTGGTGAGAAGGGGCCCATTGTATCCGATGAAATGAGTTCGAGTTTTCTTTCCGGTCTAGTTCGAGTTTTCTTTCCGGTCTAGTGCGAGTTCCACTGTGTCCTAATCTTCTAGAATTTGCTTTCACACATATCTCACACAGACTGAATTCGTCATCACGAAACGTAATTCCGTTTGGAATGCCTCTTGAGACCTTGGTCAAGAATTTTAAATTTTTTCCTGATAAGTGTCCCTATTATTTTTTTATCTATTTTTAATTTTTCTACTTTCTCATTGATTTCTTGATCATCGTTTATTATATCATTATTATTTATTATGTTATTGTTGGTGTTTATACCTACATCCTCATTCATTTCACTACCACCTTCATTTATTTCATTATTTTGTGGGTTATTACTATCATTTTCATCGTTAGAGTTTATTATACTATTATTATCTACATTATTATTAATTGTGTTTTCTTGTGTATTATTATTGATATTCTCTCCATTCTCTTCATTTTTCTCCTGACTTTCCTCAAGAATTTCCTCCTCTACTTCATATTCCATCCATTCATCTTGGGAATTTATATTGGGCATACATGCCAATTTATTTGATTCGTTATTATAAGGACATGTTTTATTTAAGTCGTCTCCATTTTCTATAATATTAAAAGTGGACTCCGGTACAATTTTGTACTTCACCATGTATACACCTCTTATTTTTGGGGCCGAAAAAATTACCTCTTCCGTTCCCCAGACGTATATGTGCGCCACAGAGAAATTTTGGTCTATGCCGAGCGCCCTATTTTCTATTATTTTAATCCCTGACATTAGGTCTACGTTTAGGGATGGTACGTAATGTACGTTTTTTAATCTTATTAATGTTTGATTTCTCTCTGAATTTTCCACCCTGATGAACATAGTTCCTATATGTGTGGCAATAAGTAGAGTATCTTGGATGGCACATTCTAACTCCATAGGCTTTTCCAGCATTATAGGGTTAGACAGTTTTGACAAATCTGATATAATGTGAGCAGCAGCTCCACCATCTAACATTATTCTTTTAGTTAGAGGGACATAGTCTGAATCTGACTCTTGCTTCGTGTCTTTAGATGTTATTAAATTTATTAATTTATTATTATCTGTGTTTTTGTTCGGCTCGTGACCTTTATACCTGATCATCATTGACCACTGGACATCATTTTCTTTTTTATTTTTATTATTATTATTTGGATTGTTTCGTCCGTATCTTGTATTTTGTGCAGGACCATCTAATTTATCTTGGGGTTTTGCACCCTCTTTATTTAACGGACACACTTTAACTATGTGCCCTTTGCCATGGCACTTGAAACATACTAAGTTATTCGAATTTGGCAAATTATTTTGATTTTGATTATTATTATATTTTCTATTTTCGTAATTATTATTATTGTTATTTTGAGGGATTTCTGACTTTTGGTTATTATTATATGTCATTTTCCCCTGATCTACATTTTGACTATAGTTTTGATTTCTATTTGATGTGAGGCGTACAGAACAAGGATCGAAAGAACTTGAGACTTTTTACTTTAATGACATTTTATTAGCGACTAAAATATGTTTCACAAACGAAATATGAAATGGCGAAGCAACAGCGTTATCGAATCGAAAGTAGTAGGGGAAGCACTTTGTGATGAGAGTGTACATATGACATATATATATATATTGTGTTCATGATGATGATGAAGAAAGAGAGAAGGTGGGATTTCCGTTACAACACCCCCCTGAAATTTTACCATTTGAGTTCTTCATCATATTGTACGCTGAAAGTAAACGAATTATAGTTTCTAAAAAAAAATTTTAAGTACAAAAAATAATATATGTATAAAAAATAAAAATACTGACATCGTATTATTCAAACATTATTGTGGTAACTTTGGTTCCTAAAATAATTTTGTTATGCTGTGCTTCAAAAAAAATGATTAAAATAAATGAATAAATAAAATAAATAATATGGTAACATGCATGAAATATTCAATATTAATATATGAAATAAAATATGGTAGTATATAAAACAAAAAAAAAAAAAGTATTAACGTGTAAAAAATTGGTAACATGCAAAAATATCGAAGTATTATAAGTAACGAATGATTCATTCATCGTATATTTCTAGTATAGAAAAAAAAAATTAGAAAAAGAGAAAAAATTATTCACGAACATATATTACATTAAAGGAAAAAAGAAAAAATTGACAAAGGTATTTGCCATTACGAGTTCGTTGAATTTGAAAAAAAAACGTTACGTTTCGTATCTTATCTAAATCGTATGACATGTAAAAGATTGTAGGATAATATACGTTGCATCGCTTATTATCTTTCGTGCATTGCTATTGTATTTGAACTGGCATCTAACATGTTTTTTGATAAGGCAACCTTTTTTCGATTTATCGTATTTGCGGTCATGTAATGGGTTTTAATCTTTATTGTGTTTATTGTTTGTGGATTTTCTTTCATCATTCGTGTGGGAATATTTGGTGTATTTCTCTCACGCTTGTTTGAAAATGTATAGGGTTTTTATTGTGGGAATTGTAGGGTTTATTCTTGCTCGATTTTAATGCTGTTTTCTTTGTTGCAATTTTCAAGAAATCGAATATCTTTTTCTTGCAAGAATTTTCTAGTAAAAGGTATTGTTAAGTGCTATTTTTGCAATAATTGAAAGTTAATTTTTCAGCAATTATTTTCTTTTATGGCTTGGGATGACTTGTATTTTGAAGGGAAAATTTCTAATATATTATTACTTTGAAATAAAACGAATTATTATATTATTATGTGTATATGTTAGTGTCATTTAATATTTTGACAATTATATTCTCGAATTTTGAACGATCCAAAGATTTGGTCAAAATGTTGGCCAATTGATTCTCAGAGCTCACAGTTCTAAAAAATATTATTTTTTCTTCTAATGCCTCTAATATCGAGTAGCATTTAATCATTAGGGACCTTGATTTTTTCTGGCTACCCCCTGAACATATTTTTTTTGTCGAAATATTATCTTCCATTATGTCTATTATCAATTTTTCTCCAAAAATTTCTTAATTCATATATTGTATTACTTTTATAGTATCTAGGGTGTCAAAAACTGCAATTATTTCCGCCGCAGTACTCGATGAAGCGTGAATAGTTTGTTTAGAGCAATTCCACTCCACCAAGTCTCCATTAGCAAATAACATAAATCCAGTTATTGATTTTCCCTTTTTGAGATTATTTAATTCTATATTTGTTTCATCGACTTGGGGTGCATAAGAGGCATCAATATAAGCCTGTATGCCATCCCCTTCAGATTTATATATTTTATTGTAATTTTTTGTTGTATTAACATACCTAAATATTCTTTTTACGTAATTTTTGAGTGTGTCATTGGAATTATTTTGAAAATGGGAGAAGAAATTGACTGGGAACAATATGTCCGGCCTTGTGAGTCTTGCTAAATATAATAGCCCTCCTATCATTGATCTACATTCAGTATCGTCCCTTCCATTTTCTATTTTGTCTATTTTCAGTCCTGTTTCCATTGGGGTATTCGTATTTTTTAACTCCGAAATTGCAAATGTCTTTAACATTTTTTCTATATGTTTATATTGTGACAGTATTATGGTATTATTTTCAATATTTCTTATTATTTCTAGGCCTACAAAGAATTTTGGATTATTTATTATAGTAATTGTAAAGTCCTTTTGCAATTCCTCATTTATTTTAGTGATGGATAATTGTGAGTTTGATGCAATTAATATGTCGTCCACATAGGTTAAAAAATATATTTTTTCTTCATTATTTATTATTGTATAAAAACATATATCACTTTTGGTTCTAGTAAAGCCCATATCCTTCACTTTCATGTCCAATAAGTCATACCATGATTTGCTGGATGTTTTCAATCCATAAATTGATTTTTTTAATTCGAGTACCTGGTTCGTATTTATATTTATCCCTTCAGGTTTCCTTAAGAAAATGGGTTTTATAATTGGTGAATTTAAATATGCGGTTTTTACGTCATATTGTACCATTATTAGTTTTTCCTTATTAACTATAGATAATAGTAATCTTATTGTTATTATTTATGCTACAGGGCCATGGGTTTCGGCAATACCATATTCGGTTCGATCTTTAAAACCTCTCGCCACAAGTCTCGCTTTTGGTTTTGGATTTCCAAACTCATCAAATTTTATTGTAAAAATCCATCTTGTATCTATAAGTTTTTGGCGATCGTAGTCTACTATTTCCCATACCTTCATATCATCGAGAGAATTGAATTCGTCGTTTATGGCCTTAATCCAATCCTCCGTAAATGGGTTTGTATTTATCTCAGAGAATGTTTTCGGAATATTATCCTCTATGTATATTTTATTATATCTGACATTGACATTCATAATAATTGGGTTAATTATTCCTAAGTCATATTCATAGTCCGTTGATTTTATTGTAAGGGGTTTATTATTTATTTGTAATGATTTTATATTTTGTGTTTCATCCATTTTTACATCACATGAAATATATGATTTTGTGTTATAAGGGTCTCTAAGACAGTATCCAGTATTTGTATAGCCCATCATTATATTTTTCTCTGCCCTATGTGCTAATTTTGGGTCAATTTTATTTTTTGATTTTGATTTTGCCTTCGTAGCATTCTCTCTTCTGACTTCCGTAGGTATATGTCTATATGTTAATGCCCCGAAGACTTTAAGATTTTTCAAATTTGGTTTTACTACATAAAATAATTCATAAGGTGTCTTAAATCCTGAGTTTGTTTTTGTGGGTGATCTATTAATTAAATAAGCTGAGGTAACCACAGCATAGGACCAATATTTTATGTCTAGATTGGCATCAATCAACATGGCTCGTACTCTCCTCATTAAAGTTTGATTTTGCCTTTCGGCAATACCATTTAATTCCGGGGAATACGGCACCACATAATCCATTGTTATGCCAACTTCATTACAATAATTTATTATTTTGGCATCGGTATATTCTTTCGCATTATCGCATCTTATAGTACCTATGGGGTATTCAGGGAATTTGTTTTTCATGGATACTATAATGTTTTTAAATTCATTTGTTACCTGGCTTTTATTAGCAATAGGCATGACAAAAGTATATTTCGAAAAATGGTCTATGAATGTTAAAATATATTTTTGATTTGCCACAGAGGGCGTAAACGGACCCATAATATCTGAGGACGCTATCTCTAATTTCTGAGTTGGTTTAGTTCTTATTCCAGTATGACCTAATCTTGAATTGTTGGCAATACAACATATCTGACAATTTACAAAATCCTCATCCCTAAAGTTCAGGTTTTCGGGAATGCCAACTGCCGAAGTTTTCAATTTTTGCAGGTATCTGGCATTTAAATGCCCAAGCCTCCTGTGTATTATTAATTTTTTATTAATATTATTGTTTATTTGTGGTTTATTAATATTATTATTATTCTCATTATCTTCTATTATTATTTCTTCATTTTCACCCCCTGAGGTGATTCAGTACTGGTATCGTCGTCCTGGATTTCCAGTTCTACAGTAAAATCATCCCATTCATCATCTATATTTTGAGTTACGGGGGCACATATTATATTTTTTTCACCATTATTAATATCATTATTTGGCTTTTTATTATTATTTTCGACATTATAATATATATAAAAAATTCCTTCCTCCTTTTTTGCAGTCATTATTATTTCTGCATTTTCAATGAAGTAAACATTTGCAATATCTTTTTGCTGATCGATATTGATTATTTCAGTGTTTGTTATTTTTATTGCTGAAATAATATCTAGGTTCAGATCCGGCACATAATGGACATCATTCAACTCTATCAATGACTGAATTTTATTGAGATTTTCGACTTTGATCACCATCCTACCTGTATGAGTGGCATATAAAAATGTATTTTTTTCCGCACATTGCAATTTGATTGGGGTCACAAATTTTTTAACATCTACTAATTTATTAAAATCAGACGTTAGATGTACTTCCGCAGCCCCATCCAAAATTGCTTTGTGGTTCAACATTATATAGTTTTCATTATCATAATTTTTATTATTATTTATTAATTCATTCAATAACCATTCATTATTATTTTGGTTGAATTTCTTGACCATGCAAGACATTTTTACTTGCTGTTCTGTACTATCTTTTTTATTAATACTCGGTTGACCTATATTCGTTTTTGGGGGATAATTTCCCTGACTATTGTTTGTATTATCATTATTTGTATTGGATTGTGTATTGTTATTTCCACAATTCTGTGCTATGTGCCCAAATTGCCCACGTTTATAACATTTCGTATTATTTTGATTACTATTCCTACCATTTCCTCTATAATTATTACTTCTATAGTTCGAGTTACCCCTATAATTGTTTCCTCTATAGTTTCCATTATTACTATTCCCATTATTATTCGCATTATTATTTTGGTTTTGGTTTATTTCATTAACATTACCATTATTACCATTATTATTAAAATTATTTCTATTGTTATTTCTATATCCATTTTGACCATTGCCATTACCTCTATAGTTATTCCTTCCTCTATAATTATTATATCTTCCCCTATAATTGTATCTATTATTATTTCCATTATTTCTATAATTATTGTTTGATTGATTATTATTATTATTTTGCTTTTTTAAGGTCTGATCCATAAATTTTTGGTCAGAATCCTCTCTCAATATTCTCTTAAAATTATCTATATTTTTTTCGTTTGGAGGTAAATTTTCAAACTGCATTTTTCCAATTGCCTGTTCGTAACATAAAGCTAATTGCAAATTTTCCAACTCTTCTGTTTCAGTAACTTCTTTCCCGCTATCTCTTACATCGGTTACTAATTCATCCCATTTTTTCAAAAAACCTTTCATGTTTCCTCCGGGTTGAAATCTAAACTCCATCCACTTTGCCTTTGCCATATTGGCTGTGACTGAAGTTTTAGTGCCATAAATATTATCTAATTTTTTTAACATTAAAATTGCTGTATTACAGTCCCTTATCTGTTTAGTAATTTCATTTGATACTCTTTCTAATACAAATGCTTTAGCATTGTCTTGCATTTTGCAATAATTCATCATATCCCTATCAGGTCTGAAATTTAAATCGTCTATGTGATTAATATATGATTGTAAAAATTCGTGTTCTCCGAAAATATCATAGTATCCGGCTCCTCTAATGGCTGAAATAATCATCCTGCGCCAGTCTAAATAATATTTGCCATTAAATACCTTTCCCAATGGAGCTTGTATAGGTTTAAATTTGTTTGGGGATGCCACATTTTCTTCAATTTTGCGAAAACCTAACACACTATTTTCTCTATTAATGACAGCTATATATTTCTTATTCTCTATTGAACCGTTTTCAATTTCCTTTATTAATTTTTCTTCTATTTTTCTTGTTTTTTCTATTTCTTTTTTGCTATTCCTTTTTATATTCGTTTCGTTATTATCCAGTTTTTATTATTTAATTAATTAAAGAATCTGTTCATAAATTTCTCTTTCGATTTTTCAGAACTATAAATTCTGCTCGAAAAATAATTTACTGAAGATTCTAAAATTTTAATATATTTCAAACTGCTAATATCTTCAATTCTTCCAGATATGTCTATTACAAACGATTCTAATATTATCTCACCTGTGAAGTATTTAACAGAGGGTAAATTATAAGTTTCAAATTTTACATCAATCACTTTTTCACCTTCAAACTTTTTTATTAATTCCTCTAAATCCTCCTTTTCAATGTTATACTCACCAATTTTTCCTTCAAACAATTTTATTGTAGGCGACATAAATAATTATTCAAAAATTTTACTCCTTTATCCTCAGTTCAAACACAATAATTGCATAAACACGAAAAATAATTAACTTCAATAAATATTACCTTTACAAAAAAAATTTTACCTTATTATTTCTGTTGTGTCGAAGAATGATTTCTGTTTTCTCTACTCCGCTGGCTACCGCTGTACTTCCTGCTTGAATTTTGTTTTGAGTTGGCCGAAAAATTTGGGTCTTCGATGTGTGAATCTACGATGAGTCCTCGATGATGGGAGCAGGTTTCCTTTGGCTGTTCACATGATCTCTTTGGCGGTCCTTTCTGGATTTAGCGTTCGATGACTTTCAGGATTGGCTGTTATTAAGTCTGGAACTTCAGCTTCTAATTTTCTATTTAATTTTTAATTTTTCAAAATTGAAAGTAAATTAAAATTCGAGTTTAAACTTCTCGAAAAACACGGTAAATACTTCGTGTGTTATTTAACAGAAAACATGAAAAAATTTTCGCATAACAGTAAATTAATTAAAAAAAAATTATTTTTCCATCAATTCAGGATTTCTAAATCTCTCCTCAAAGTTCTACCGCAGCGATGGCTACCATGATGTGAGGCGTATAGAACGAGGATCGAAAGAACTTGGGACTTTTTACTTTAATGACATTTTATTAGCGACTAAAATATGTTTCACAAACGAAATATGAAATGGCGAAACAACAGCGTTATCAAATCGAAAGTAGTAGGGGAAGCACCTGATAAATTAGAGCCTTTCCTTTTTCTTGATTACGGAAATATGCCATCCTACTGGCTGAACTGGCATTGCCCGATTCAGGGTTTAAAAAATTATTTAGTTCCAGTCCCAAAAATAACACTTTGGTCTCAACATCGTGCATAATCAGATATAATCCCTCTGCATAGAGTGTTGAGACCATCGTGGTCCTCCAGGCATCATAATTCCTCCCATCGAATACCTTCTTTGTGTCAAATCGTGACATTTTATTATTAAATTTAGGGTGTTTGGGAATTTAGATCCTACCTCAGAAACACGAGAACTTAAATCTAGAGGGTAACACGGTCTCAACCGCACGATAATGCACAACACGGTCTTAGCCACTCGATAGGGAATGCAAGTCAAATATATTATACTATAATATTCAGTAATTAATTAATATTCTAAATTAAATCTCACAAAATATGTGTTGCCGACGATGAGGTGATCTCTCCGCTGTTGTTTCTACTTCTTGAGCGATCGAATTACTCTGACTTTATCGTCGAAAATGTTCGAAATTGAACTAATCAAAGTCTTAAGTCTTGTTTCAGAACACAGATGATTCTATTAAACACGTTAAAATTTGAATTAATACATAGTGCAAAATTATTTAACAAAATATGGAAGAGATTACTGCTGAAAAGAAAATAATCTATCAGTTTTCATCAATTGAATCGATCTTTTATTGTATGTGAACAGGAAAAAATCTGTCACTAATGTCAATGTTCATAGATGTAGGTTTTCTATTGTTGGATTCGATGAAGCTCATCCAACAAAGATTTCCTTTTTCTACAATTCTCGACCAACAAGATAAAGTTTGAAGGCTATTAATATCACATTTCAAGTTTCAACTTTACTTGGGATTTGGTTGAGAATTCACATGAAAATGTATTAAAATTTAACTTTATTTTACTGAAATTTTTGATTTTTTTTAATTAATTTTGAGCAAAATCACACGAATTACTGGTTAATTAATCTAAACTTTTTACTTATCTTTAATTTACCGTTCTTTTTTCGTATTTTTTCGATGTTTTTCTTCTGCTATCTTGCCCAAATGACTCCAAACTCCGACGATTTTTACTCTGCAACTTTTGAGTTTTTGATTTTCTTCCACTGTTTCACTCCCTGGAACACTGCATGAACAATTGCCAACCCTTTTTGATTGTATGCACTGGTCTACCAAACCACAAAATCCTCTCGTATCTTATCTGCTTTCTCCAGACTTTCGACTTTGACGTTTTCACAGGCGCCCAAGATTTTACCGTTGTTTTCATCAAATTTCACTTTTATTTTATTGATTTACATGAATTAAAACTTTCAACTTTTTCAGGATAGTTACTTTAATCACTGAATCGAACTTTTTGTTCACGAATTTTTCACTTTTCCTACCACTTTGCGTGGAGGTATCACACGGCACTAAGCTTTTTCACTTTGTGTGAAAACACGAACTTTTAATTTTTAACAAATTACACGATTATCACATTTTAATTACCGCACTTATTTTTTTGATGGGCAGCTCTGCTAACATATTGAGGTGAGTTCTGATCACTTTACACAGAAAAGATAAGCATGGACTTCCATCTTAGAAAAGATTTATTATCGATGTTAGTACAACGACTGACAAACGGAGAACATTCTCCATCGAGCAGTGGCGGAAAGAATATTATGTTGGCGATCAGTGTCGCCACATGTAAAACGAATAAATGTACTAACATGTTACATACAGTGTTAGTCAATGTAATGTTATGTGTTCGTGAAGTAGTGAGGGAATCGTATCCCAACAAAGCTATTGTTTGTCCATTTAGACCAAATTTAAGTCAAATAACTTAGTGGTGAAAAATAATTGTTAGCAATATGCTGTAAAACTAACTACTATGTGTTTATCTTTATCCACATATCTTATTACAGATAAAACTATATCAAATTTCAAATAGAAATATACCCCCACCTTCAGTCTTTCAACAGCCATAACAGTCAACAGTCAGTACTGCTAGTCATACATTACCTCAATTTAATTACCAGCAACAACTAGTTTCAATGAGTTCAAACTTAAATCCACTAGCTACTCTGTATGTTCATATAGATTATGAAATTCAGTGTGTGTTGCTCAAAGCTCAAATAATGAGCAAACTAAAACAAACCAGAGAATGTGATGGCGTATGACATAGGCTGGGTTACAGCAGGTCGTTCACATTGGCTGGGGCTAAATGGTTCACCAATTTATTTTTTTTTTTGGTCATGTGATCATCCACTATAGTTGTGCAACCGTTAATCGAAGATTTAGGCCTATATTCAGAAATGTCACTTTTACCTCCCTTTACTTAAACTTCACTTAAAAATGGCTTCTGGCACAATTTTGTATTTAAGAGTGTGGTAAGATTTTATTTTTACATTGGAATTCTCATGAAAAATTGATGTGAGGTATGCAGAACAAGGATCGAAAGAACTTGAGACTTTCTTCTTTTAGGACGTTTATTTCGCGACTAAAATATGTTTTACAAACGAAATATGAAATGGCGAAGCAACAGTGATATCCGATCGAGAGTAGAAGGGGAAACACTTCGTGACGAGAGTGTACATATGACATATATATATATAATGTGACAGTGATGATGATGGAGGAAGAGAGGTGGTAGGATTTCGGTTACAACACCCCCCTGAAATTTTACCGTTCGAGTTCCCCATCATCTTCAATGCTGAAAGTAAACGAATTATTGTTATTTAAAAAAAGTTTTAAAATGTTAAGTACAAAAATGACATATGCATAATAAAAAAATTTTCAAAAATATTCACATTGTATTATTCAAACATTACGGAAACTTTGGTTTCTATATAAAAAAAATTTTGATTGCTGTGCTTCGATCGAGAGAAAAAAATTGAGTAAAATAAATAAATAAATAAATATAAAAAATGGTAACATGCATAGAGTATTGGACATTAATATGTCATAAAATAGTATATGGTGTGTATATATATAAAAAAAATAAAAATATAAAAATTGGTAATATGCAATAAAAAATATTAAAGTATTATGAATAACATATGATTCATCGCTCGTATATTTCGAGTTGAGAGAAAAAAAAATATTCACGAACATATATTACACGAAGAAAAAATAAAAGAAGAAGAAAAAAAAATATTCACAAAAGGTATTTCCGATTACCGGTTCGATGAATTCAAAAGTTGTGTTTTATCTTAAGAGTATAACATGAAAAAGATTGTAGAATAATATACGTTGCATCGTTTATTATCTTTCGTATATTGCATTGTATTTGAACTGGCGTCTAACATGTTCTATGATAAGGTAACGTTTTTGGTTTATCTTAATTTGTGGTCATGTAATAGGTTTTAATCTCTATTGTGTTTATTGTTGGAGAGTTTCCTTTCATAAATTTGTGTGGGAATATTTCGTATATTTCTCTCACGCTAGTTGGAAAGTGTATAGGGTTTTTATTTTACGAATTATAGGGTTTTTTCTTGCTCGATTTTCATGATTTTTTCTTTGTGACAATATTTGAGAAACCTTGCATTTATCTCTTGCATGTATTTTCTAGTAAATGGTATTATTAAGTATTCTTTTTGGCAATAATTGAAGGCCAATTTTTCAGCAAATATTTTCGTGTTACGACTTATATTTTGGACATTGGACGACTTGTATTTTGGAATGGGAAAATTTTGTACATATACTGACTTTGAAATAAACGAATTATTATATTATGTGTATATGTTGGTTTCGTTTAGTATTTTCACAATTATATTTTCAAATTTTGAGTGATCTAATGATTTTGTTAGAATATCTACTAACTGATTTTCAGAGCTTACCGTTCTAAAAAATATTATTTTTTCCTCAAAAGCTTCCAAAATCGAGTAGCATTTAATCATCAGGGCTCTCGACTTCCTTTGACTACCCCCAGAACATATTTTTTGTGTGGAAATGTTGTCTTCCATAATATCTACCATTAATTTTTCCCCAAAAATCTCAAAATTCATATACTGCATTACTTTTATCGTATCAAGGGTATCAAAAACTGCAATTATTTCGGCCGCAGTACTTGATGAAACGTGAATTGTTTGCTTGCAGCAATTCCACTCCACCAAGTCTCCATAGGCGAATAGCATAAATCCAGTTATTGATTTCCCTTTGTTAAGATTCTGTAATTCTATATTTGTGTCATCGACTTGGGGTGCGTAAGAGGCATCAATGTACGCTTGTATTCCGTCCCCTTTTGATGTATATGTTAGATTATATTTTTTGGTTGTATTGACGTATCTGAATATCCTTTTTACATAGTTTTTTAAGGTGTCATTCGAATTATTCTGGAAATGGGAGAAAAAATTTACTGGGAATAATATGTCTGGTCTCGTAAGTCTCGCTAAGTAAAGTAGTCCCCCTATCATCGATCTATATTCCGTATCATCCCTGCCATTTTGTATTTTATCTATTTTTAATCCCGTTTCCATGGGTGTATTTGTGTTTTTAAGTTCCGAAATTCCAAATTTTTTGATCATTTTGTCTATGTATTTATATTGTGATATTGTTATAGTGTTCTTTTCTATATTTCTGACTATCTCTAGACCTACAAAATATCTTGGATTATTTGTTATTGTGATTGTAAAATCCTTTTGCAACTCTTCTTTTATTTCTGTAATGGCTGATTGGGAATTCGACGCTATTAATATGTCATCTACATAGCTTAGAAAATATGTTTTATCGTTATTATTTTTCATTATATACAGGCATCTATCACTTCTAGTTTTTTCAAATCCCATTTCTTTTACTTTTGCGTCCAATAAGTCGTACCACGATTTGCTGGATGTTTTTAATCCGTAAATTGATTTTTGTAGTTCAAGTACTTGATTTCGATTAATATTTATGCCTTCTGGTCTTTTAACAAAAATGGGTTTTATAATGGGTGAATTTAGGTAGGCAGTCTTTACGTCGTATTGTACCATTATTAATTTTTCTTTATTCACTATTGATAATAATAATCTTATTGTTCCTACAGGTGCTACAGGTCCGTGGGTTTCAGCAATACCATATTCTGTTCGATCTTTAAAGCCATGTGCCACAAGTCTAGCTTTGGGTTTTGGATTTCCGAACATATTATATTTTTTGCAATATTATTATCCTCTTTTTTTTTTTTTATTCTCTAAATTATAATATATGTAGAATATTCCCTCTTTTTTTTCGCAGTTATCATGATTTCTGCAGTTTCAATAAAATATATATTCGCAATCTCTTTTTGTTGATCGATATTAATTATTCCAGTATTTGTTATTTTAATAGCTGAAATAATATCTAAATTCAGATCCGGCACATAATGAACGTCATTTAATTCTATCAATGATTGAATTTTACTGGAATTTTCGACTTTGATCACCATTTTACCAGTATGTGTGGCATATAAAAATGTATTTTTTCCTGCACATTGCAATTTAATTGGGGTTACAAATTTTTTAACATCTATTAATTTACTAAGATCAGATGTTAAGTGCACCTCTGCAGCTCCGTCTAGAATTGCTCTATAATTTAATGTTTCGTAATTTCCATCATTATTATGTTTATTATTGTTAACTAATTCTTTCAGCAACCATTCACTATTATTACTACAAAATTTTTTTACCATGCAGGACATTTTCATCTGCTGCTCCGAACTATCTTTCTTATTATTATTTGAGGGATTCGTATTTGAATTCGGTGGGTAATTTCCCTGACTATTATTCGCACTATCATTACTATTATTCGCTTGAGAATTATTATTGGTGCAATTTTGTGCTATGTGGCCGAATTGACCACACTTATAACATCTAGGATTATTTTGGTTATTATTTCTCCCATTGCCTCTATAATTATTTCCTCTGTAATTGGGGTTTCCTCTATAACTGTTTCCCCTATAATTATTATTACCATTATTATTATTCGTAGTACCATTACTTTGGTTCTGGTCTGTTCCATTACCATTAGTGTTTCCATTATGACCATTATTATTGAAATTATTTCTATTGCTATTTCTAAAGTTATTATAATTATTATTATTACCCCTATAATTATTTCTACCTCTATAATTATTATTCCTTCCTCTGTAGTTATATCTATTATTATTACCGTTATTTCCATTATTTCTATAATTATTATTAGATTGATTATTATTATTCTGTTTTTTTAAGGTCTGATCCCTAAATTTTTGATCAGAATCTTCTCTCAGTATTCTTTTAAAATTATCTAAATTCTTTTCATTCTGAGGTAAATTTTCGTATTGTATTTTTGCAATCGCCTGCTCATAACATAATGCTAATTGCAAATTTTCCAACTCTTCAGTTTTGGTAACTTCTTTCCCACTGTCTCTCACGTCTGTTACAAGTTCATCCCATTTTTTTAAAAAACCTTTCATGTTTCCACCTGGTTGAAACCTGAATTCTAACCATTTTGATTTCGCCATATTGGCTGTGACCGAAGTTTTTGTGCCATAAATATTATCCAATTTTTTGAGCATTAATATTGCTGTATTACAATCCCTTATTTGTTTTGTTATTTCATTCGATACTCTTTCTAGTACAAATGCTTTCGCATTATCTTGCATTTTGCATTAGTTCAACATATCTTTGTCTGGTTGAAAATTAAGATAATCTATATTATTTATATATGGCTGTAAAAACTCGTGTTCCCCAAAAATATCATAATATCCAGCTCCCCCGATAGCCTAAATAATCATCCTACGCCAG
Organism: Ericerus pela; assembly: GCA_011428145.1. Classification (NCBI taxonomy): domain Eukaryota; kingdom Metazoa; phylum Arthropoda; class Insecta; order Hemiptera; family Coccidae; genus Ericerus; species Ericerus pela. Next base: position 104,101 of record WOFM01001547.1, on the reverse strand, counting down.
TCTAAATAATATTTTCCATTAAATACCTTTCCCAGGGGTGCCTGTATAGGTTTAATTTCACTTGTGGATGCCATTTTTTCCTCTGTTTTACGAAAACCTAATAAATTATTTACTTTATTAATGACAGGTGTGTATTTTTTATTTTCAATTGACCCTTTTTCAATTTTTTCACTTAAATCTTCTTCTTCACGATTTCCTTTCTTATCCAGTTTTTATAATTTATTTAATTAAAGAATCTGTTCATAAATTTCTCTTTCGATTTTGCAGAACTATAAATTCTGTTCGAAAAATAATTTACTGAAGATTCTGAAATTACAATATATTTCAAACTACTGATTTCCTCAATTCTTCCAGATATATCTATCACAAAGGATTCTAATATTATTTCACCTGTAAAATATTTAACGTAGGGTAAATTATAAATTTCTATTTTTAGATCAACCACTTTTTCTCCTTCAAATTTCTTTATTAATTTCTCTAAATCTTCCTTTTTTATATTATATTCACCGATTTTACTTTCGGATAGATTTATTATTTGGGACATAGAACTTTTACTTAAATTTTATTATCTTAGCCTCACTTCAAATACAATTACAAAATACGAAAAATAATTAATTTCAACAGATATTACCTTTACAATGATTTTACTTTATAATTCCTGCTGCGCTGACGAACGATTTATGTTTTCTATGCTGTCCACCTCTGTACTTCCTGCCTGAATTTTGCTCTAGGTTGGCCGAAAAATTGGGTCTTCGATGTTGGATCTATGATGAGTCCTCGACGACGGGAGCAGGTTTCCTTTGGCTGTTCTCACAATCTCTTTGGCAGTCCCTCTGGATTTGATGTTCAATGACTTCCAGTATTGGCCGTTATTAAGTCTGGAACTTCAGCTTTTCTTTCTCAATTTAATTTTGAATTTTCAAAATAAATTAAAGTTCGAGTTAATTCTCAAAAAACACGATACTATCTCGTGTATTATTCAATAAAAAACATAAAAAATTTTACGCACAGCAGTGAATTAAATTTCAAAAAAATAATTATTTCATCGATGTGAATTTTCTAAGTCTCTCCTCAAAGTTCTACCACAGCAATGGCTATCATTATGTGAGGTATGCAGAACGAGGATCGAAAGAACTTGAGACTTTCTTCTTTTAAGACGTTTATTTCGCGACTAAAATATGTTTTACAAACGAAATATGAAATGGCGAAGCAACAGCGATATCCGATCGAGAGTAGAAGGGGAAACACTTTGTGACGAGAGTGTACATATGACATATTTATATATATATAATGTGACAGTGATGATGATGGAGGAAGATAGGAGGTGGGATTTTGGTTACAACAAAAATACAATGTTTCCACTTTTTTATGTACAAAATTGTGCTAAAAACTTTTTTAAAGTGAAATTTAAGCGAAGGGAGGTTAAAGTGACGTTTGTGAATATGGGCTTTGTGATTGTGAATGTAGCCCAAGTGAAATAGTGAACAGTAGAACTAAAGCCAGTGTTGCCAGATGTACGGCTTCAGCCGTAAACGTACGGCTATTTTAGGTATAATACGGCCATACGGCCCAAGTTTGAGCCATACGCAAAATATACGGCTGTTAAGCTTCCACGTACGGCTTCATTTTAAAAATACAACTTTTACCAGTTTCACCATTTTTGTAAATTTTTTTCAAAAATTTCAAGCAAATTTTCATCATTTTATTTTGTTTTTTGAGGAAGTATCGAATTATTTAATCGTGAAGATGTGAATGCTATTATCATTTTTTATTTCGCATCAATTTATTAGCTAGTTTAGATTGAGATAATATAATACTGAATTTGTGGAAAAAAAATTTATTTAATAGAAAAGGACCAAAAAAAAAAAAAAAAAAAAGGTCATTGATAAGTTAGTTTTACACTTGTACAGGGGAAAACAAAAAATACGGCTCTCTGGAGCAAAATAAGGCTTTTTGGAGACTTGTATACGGCAATTCTACTTTCAGCATCTGGCAACACTGACTAAAGCACAGTAGAGTTTATTTATACGGTGGTGCAGAGCACGAGGTACAGTAACATTTTACATGATTACGTTTTGGGTTTCCTATTCCTATATTCATAATAATCACAATTTCTTATTGTCGTTAGGGGTTTCTCCTTTAAATATGTCTTCAGATTGTTTCTAATTAAATGAATGAGATATCTTGTTTATGAGATTTTTCAAAATATATTAGCTTTGTTCAAATTTGTGTAATGATGCAAAATTTCTGTGTGCAAATGAGACTATATTCTTTTAGGTCACCTCGATTTATCTATGAATGAGTTACCAATTTAAATTTATGGCTTTGTTGGAGTTCCGAATTCTCTGTTGTTCGTGTGTCTCAACCGGCGAGTTCCTGATACTATGTTATTCGAATATTGCGTAATTGGTCCAAACAAACGTATTTTCTTATTCATTATGACTACTAGATTATCCTCCAGAACTTGGAAAAGAACTTATTGTACATATAAACATGCCCTCTCTTCACAACATATTCGATCCAGATTTCTCGATTATTTTGTGAAAGAGAAAGATCACGTATTAGTGAAATCGACACCGGTTGCATCTTATTTTGATCCGACTATTCCATTCATCAATGCTGGAATGTGCCAGGTACCCTTGTTTTATTTTAGCAAACTTTTTTTCAGTGTTTTTATGATTTTGTACTCCTTTCCAGTTTAAGAGAGTGTTTACTGGCGAGGAAGAAATCAATTATGACAAAGCTACCAACACCCAAAAATGCATTAGAATCGGTGGAAAGCATAACGATCTGAATCTAGTCGGTGTTGATTCGTACCATCACACATTTTTTGAGATGTTGGGAAACTGGTCTTTTGGTTCTTATAATAAAGTGAGTTCTTTACTTAATGGTAAATTTCCAACAATATTTTCAATCATAGTGGTATTTGGACTTCTAGAAAGAAGCATGTACCATGGCCTGGTATCTCCTCACTTCCGCGCCTTATAGTATATCGCCGAACAGACTGTTTGTTACGTATTTTGGTGGAGATGAAAAATTGAATCTCCCCGCAGATGATGAGGTTCGTGAAATTTGGCTCCAGCTTGGGTAATTCTTGCAACTATTTCTTTTTAATCACGAGGTTTTTGTGCAAAAATGGCAGCTATAATTTCTTCTGAGCAGAATTTCTTCCGATCGTATTTTACCATTTGGTATCAATGAAAACTTTTGGGAAATGGGTCCTACTGGACCTTGTGGAACCTGTACAGAAATACACGTTGCCTTTGATGATGAAATCAGCTCGAGAAGTGATCTCGTAAATAAGAATAATCCATTGCTCGCAGAATTATGGAATATAGTTTTCATCAAGTTTAATAAGTGAGCTGAATAGGCGATTTATTTTACCCGAATCGAAATTAATCTGTAGTAAATTACAAAAACTGTTTAAAATTTTACAGGACTGAGAATTCATTAGAAAAGTTACCCAAAGAATTTATTGATACTGGTATGGGATTTGAAAGATTGACTACGCTTTTACAGGAAAAAACGTCTAATTACGATACTGATCTTTTTATTCCATTACTGGATAAAATTTCCGAGGTATTCATTGTTTATTTCATGTGTTACAATATTATTTACCTGTGTGTGTTTACCAATATGTAACAAGAATTACATTTGTTAGGTATCACGGGCACCAAAATATTCGGGTTCATTCAATTCAAATAATTTGGACAATTCATATCGTTGTCTTGCAGATTTTAGCCGAATGATTACCTTTGCTATCAGTGACAACGTATTTCCCGATTTAAAGTAAGAGAAATTGGCTTTTTGTTCATTCTTGTTGTGAAAAATATGTATTCAACAAAATAGAATATACAAGTCATTTCTTTTCGTAAAAAAGTAAGTCTATCGAATTTAGTTCATAATGTTCATTTTAATTCTATATTAATTACATTGCAATTGAAGTTTCAAAAACAATTGCGAGAGAATCGTTGCTTTTAGAAAACTGAAATTTTGCAGAGACATGACCAAATGTTAGCTCAATATTCTTTGAAAATTTAATCGAAATCGTACGTTTGGTTATGAAGATATCGAAATTATGTCAAAATAAATGATTTAAATTATATGCACTCAATTAATTCTCAAAAACCAATCGTAAATTTGAGCTGAAATTTTGATGAATCATTTTGATGTGTTTGTTAAAGAATCTGAAAATTTGGATGAAATTGTACGTTAGGTTTGAGAGATATCACTGAAATTCTTCAACTAGAGTTGAATCACAGAATCTAAACAGAATTTCAGTGATATCTCCCAGTCCCAATGTAAAATTTCATCCAAATTTTTACAGATTTGCAAGCTAACAAATCAAAATGATTCTTCAAAATTTTTGCTCAATCCTAGGTTTGGTTCTTGAGAATTGATTGAGTTCATATAATTTGAATTGTTTAATTGGACACAGTTTTGGCGATATCTTCATAACTAAATGTACGATTTCAATGAAATTTTCATTGAATCTTGATCTAACATGTCAATATCTTCGAAAAATTTCAGCTTTCTAAAAGCAATGGTTCTTTCACAATAGTTCTTGATAATATTGATTATAATAGAATTAAATAAAAATACTTGGAATACCAATCTCAAGCATGCTGTGATGGAGAAATGTGGAAGTAATTTACATGATACAGAAACTTTAGTGATAAGACAATGAGTGAAATAGAATTGTTGACAGACAGGAAAATTATAAAGTCATTTTGGATCAATCTAGCGTTATAATATCAACTTCATTCGGTCGCTGCAGAGGACTATGGCAGGATTGTGGCTGTTCATCTAAGAAGTGCCAGGTTCAAATCCCAGCTGGCCCTAAATTTTGGAAAAAAAATTTTTTTTCATTTTTTATTTTTAAAATAGTTAGTTAGGTTTGCCGATATTTTTTAATGCTTATAAGAATAGGTATTTTCAGATCAGAGATGTTATTAGTTACACGAGTTCAGATACTAGAATCACTCAGTACTAGGTTCACTCACTGCATAGGTAGTGGGATCTTTCAGGCAGATGTAGGGGGTGGTCCTGCGGATGTCACTTTGGCGGACAATGATGAGGTGGGACAAAGCGAGTGAGGCAAAACCCCACCCTCTGGAGTTCACCTGCCATTGGTGACATACGAAGTGGCATGCCTTGGTTAAGGTCGCCTGTGTCATCCAAAAGATCCCTCCGCCGATACAGTACTGGCATCTACTGTGCTCACTAACACACGTGAGAAACTGTAAAAAAAAATCTTTTTCTCATTCATAAAAATTCATTAAATTAAATTTGAAGACACTCATTCTTTGATGAATTTATTATTCCTACTTTTTTAAATTATTCGATCTATTACCAAAATTTTTCTGATGGTTCTCATTTTGTAGAAATCTGTAGGCTCTCTTTAACCTGATAAACCGTAAAGATAACAATTTATAAACAACTTACAAAGAGAATTTTTCAAAAAGATTATGTGAAAAATTAAAGAATGGTCAAGTTGAGTAAATGTTTATGTTTATTCATGTTAATTTTTATTTTTAATTAAACTGAGATATCAAACCATAAAAATGGGAAAAAAATTATGTTCATTTCAATGGCGTTTACTTGAAATTTTTTTGTCAAATATTCACCATTCTTAACCCAAGTTGTCGGAATTTTGGATAGTTATTGTGGTGGCTACCAGACATTGGCATATAAGACTTCTCCCTCAATCACCGTCACTCGGTGCTGTGACTGAGTGAGAACGGTGCCATATTTTGGGTGGTGGTGAGGCGGGCAGTTTTGGATATTTAGCCGGTACGGGTTCAAATTCCCGTGCTGCCTAAATACCTAAAGTGGTGAGCCCAATGTGATGTGAGAGATGGGAACAACGCCATCTCTCAGACACGCAAACCAGTTGGTAGTCTATCACCTCACCACCACCAAAACGTGATGGTGCTGTAGGTTGTGCGCCATGGAGCGGTGATGGGGGCATCTACCTCGCTTGGATGCACACACCTACTAACCAGGCGCCTCCGTATTGGCTGTATTATGCTCCACTGTACTGAGGGGAGTGGTGTGGCGGCTACCACACATCGGCATATAAGGGACTTCTCCCTCGATCACCGTCACCCCACGCCATGGCTGCCGTATTTTGGGAGGCGGTGAGGCAGGGAGTTTTAAGTATTCAGCCGGTACGATTTCGAATCTCTGTGCCGCCTGAATACCTAAAGTTATCATCATAAATAATAAAATATTACACTGATTCATTAATCATGATTATTCTTATGTTTATCACTAGTCCGAAGCTTAGACGCGTTCTTCGAAAAGCTTTGTATTTGGCAAAATACAAATTTGACATCAATCAACCTTCCCAACTTCTTAGTGAATTATCTAATCAGTTGGCAGAAATATATCACGGAATATTTCCCGAAATCGGAAATAATTTGCAAAAAGTATGTATTCTGTAAATCGACGTCATTTCGGCTTACGTAAGTGGATAAATAATAATTTTTTACTGAGTTTGTTCTTTCGCATTGTAGGTAAGATTAATCGTAGAAAATGAAGATGAACTCGTTCAAAAAATGACGAATCAGAGTTTCCAAAATTGGAACCATAAAACTTTGAAATATCCTGTATTAGAATCGTTTTCCTTCATTGAGTATCCTGGTTTACTCGTCGCTTTCGACTTCTTAATGCAGGAAACAAAATTAATGAAAAAAGATGATTACATCCCAGCCAAATTAGTCCATTATTTATATGACACTCATGGTTTGGATCAACCAGTGATCGAGAAATTATTAAATAAACTTCGTGAGTAGAAGCAGTAAAATTTATTTGTGAATGATGAACGTATTATATATATTCTTGTCAGCAAGGTTTACATTTTTTTGAAAATAGACTGAAAGACTTAATTCAAAAGTTTTCATGTGAAATGTTTTTTATTTAAATATTTTTCTGCTTGAAATCGTAAGTTACATGTTAAACAATATTTCAAATTCATGTATATTAATTTTATAATTTTTATTATGAATATTCTAAAACTGAATATTCGTCTATTCGTACCTTCTGTTTTTAAAGTAAACGGTATATGACTATGATTCACCTAGGACCGTAGCGAGTCGAAATTTTTTGCGGGTAATGAATCTCATAATTTTCCAACTGACTACAAAAATTTCCAATTCTATCGTAAAAAAAAAGAAGATAGAGAAAAGTCAGTTCGGAAATATGATTATGTTTTAGAATATTATCAGCTCTTCTTTCGTGACACTAAGTTTTTGTTGTTTTACAAAACCAAAAGTTTTCCAACTTTCCGGCTAATTTTTAATTATTGGAAGGGTAATTGCCCTCTCCATGCCTTCTTATGGCAACGGCTCTGGAATCACCTGAATGAAGGATGATGAAAATATGAACTAAATCCTTATCTGTCTGGTATTGTAGTAATACATAATCGTTCCGTCTGAAAAAATCAGTCAAATTCTATTTATAATTTTTATTTTATTTTTTAGAATTTCGGGTGAACTGGAAGGAATTTGAAGAGTTTTTGGGACATATTAAAGATTCGAGCAGAAGTCAGTCGTTAAGTTCAATGAATTTGTTTAGAATTCTTCAAAATGCTGGAATTCAAACTGATAACTCACTGGTATATTCATTCTCGAAAAACAACGGTATTTACAGTTTTCCAGAAATCAAAGCTAAACTTCTGGCAGTTGTGGAAGGGGACACTATTAGATCGGTTGCGAAGCTCAACGATCAGCTTGCATCAGTGTACCCGACCGAAGTGAAAGTCGATTATGATGATATTGGACTAATTTTTGACAAGAGTAACTTTTATGGAGGAGAGAATGGAACGTGTCACGATATTGGTGACATAACCATTTTAGCTGGAGACGAGAACGTACGTTTCAAGGTAGCGAAAGTGAAAACCCAAAATAATATTGTTGTTCATTTCGTTAAACCTTATGACAAGTAAGCAGAATTATAAAATTATGCAATGGGTGCCTAGCCTGAGAGCTATTACATGAAGAATTTTTTGATGAAGTAGAAAATTTCGAAATTTTTTTCCTAAGTTAACTATAGAATTTTTTGAGAATTTTTTCGTCGTGGAAATTAGAAATTTAAATTAAAATTTACTTTATCAGGTGCCTGTGTTAGGTAGAAATGTAGTTTCCGATTAAATGAGAAAAGATAAATATTAAGAACGATGAAAAAGTGCGTAGGTATGAATGAATTTCATCTTTTTTCGAAAACTTCATACTTATGCGTCTCATAGAGTGAAGAGCGGCAAATATTTTGTTCTTAAACCCAGTTTTGATCAAGTAGTGCCTTTCATACCAATACGTCCATGATTTTTCGCATGCACTCAGTCAGTTGTTTCATTTTTCCTCAAAACTAGAAATCTACCGATTAAGTATAAGAAATTCTTCAATTTTTTGCGCACCCTCATCAAATCGAGAAGCCCAATTTTTCGACCTCGTCTCGAAATTTAACGTTCATGAGTTCTCAGGCCGATGGTTTTATTTTTTCAGTGTGTGACTCGTGCCAATTTTTACATTTCAGTGAAAGTCATAAAGTTCTTAAAAGTGGAACTGAAGCATTGCTTAAAATCAGTGCCTCTAATAGAGTGAATATAATGCGAAATTATACAGCGATTCATCTTCTGATTGCTGCGTTGAAAGAGTTTTATCCATTAATGTACTTGAAGAATAGCTTCATAGTAACAGATCATTTCAGAATAATCTGCAGAGTATTGGGAAGAAAGTTCAGTTATAGTGGTTTGTTTCGATTTCTTTCTATTTATTAATGTAATTTTTTTGTGCGAACGTCATATAAATTATTTTCAGAGGATAAATATTACATTGAGAAAAGATTAGCGAAATTCATTTCCGATGGATTGTCAGTAGAGAGAACGATTATTCCTACGGCCAGAGAAATATTCTCTTTACCTAACATTGCCTTCAGTCCAGGAATGATATATCCACCATCCAATATCCAGGCCGTTACTTTTGTCGACCGAAGTGGAAAAACTTTTTTGGGGTAACATACTATATGTCTCTTCCATATATTTGTTGATCGAAATTTTCTTGCATAGTACCGAGGCTATATTCGAGATTAATTCAATTATTTATTTATCAATGTTTTTCATTCATTTCAGTGAATTCTGCTGTGGGATTCATTTGTTGAACAGCGAAGATTTGAAGAAATTTGAAATAATTAGTTTTAAAAGAAAAGAATCGGGAGATCTGCACATCTCCTGTCACACTGGTGATTACGTCCGTAGCTTATCGGCCGAGGAAGACATATTGAAAAAAGATTCACTCATGTTCGCAGATCGTGTCAGAGTTTTGTTGAATAACGACGCTATTACCATAGGCGAGGTATTTATTTCTTTTGAAATCTCGCCCTTCGAGTGGAAAAAAGGATAAAGTTTGGATCTTTTTTTGAATCCTGATTCTTTTAAATTTTAAATTTTCATGTCCACTCACACGCCAGAGCTCGATCAGAATCGTTCATAATTAAATTTTTTTGTTCCTTTCTTGATGAAAATGATTTTGCCATTGAATATTGGTTAAATTGTTGTCTGAAATGAGCTATGATTGTTATTTTCGGATCCTTCATTCACGATGAAAAACATGGAATTAGACAATTACAATTAAAATCACTGTGGATGGTGAAAAAAAAAAAATCATAAAAATTATATCGAGTCAAGTGCGTTGACGTCATAATTATCATTATTTATTCTTTTAAATCGTTCTGATTTCTCCGTCTGAAAACTGCTCTTCTCTTTCCTCCACCTCGCATCGTTCTAACCTCATTTTAATTTGAAATTTCGTAACAAATCACGAAAAATATTGTTTCGATTCTACCCTCAGACTCCGCGAAGTTCTTAAACGTCCATGCTCTCTTGTCTCTACATTGATCAACATTTTTATCTTCGCCTCCTCGTATTTCTCTTAAATAATTGAATTTTTTCAACTAAAATTGCTTTCATTTATTGTTGCACTTAAAGTTTAACCAGCTTAGTACTTGACTCAATATAGCTCAACCTGTTGCTTCGTATTAATTTTTGTCTTATTTCTCCGTGGAGGTAACTACGAAATTTTGCATCATAGAAGCACTTCCATCTGACTTTTTGTGACTTACATCTTTGAATGAAGAGTGACTTAGTTTTCTGCGGTTCGTGCTAAACTGTTACCTTAATTTTCTTCCCAAAAGGCTTTATTCCTGCTCCTCAATGATTTTGTGTGCGAAGAATACTAGTTCTGAAATTCTGATATTTCATTTTTGAGGCTTGTTTTCCTTTTCCTTTTTAATTTTTTGTTTTGCATCACGGTTATCACCATCCAAAAAAACTCTAATTTCTCCTCATTTCAAATATAGATTAGTTAAATCAGATGCTTTACCACATTAAAATTAGGGAAATGGTTTCTTTGGAATCCTGTAGTTTGAAGTGCCCTTTTAAATGTATTAAAAATCTCCCAACATTCGTCCTCGGTTTCGCCCCTAAAAATTCATTTTTGTGCTCCATCAATAAGTTTTAATGATCTATTTTTTTTTGTAATAACGCTTCAAAAACTTTTTCAAACAAACAATATGCAGTAGACGCCAATTATTAGAATCACTTTGGGATTGAAACAAAATGATCCTAATGAGCGGATGATTCAATTAAGTAAAATTGGAGGCATTTTTTTTTGTACAAAACTGGATTAGCCTACCTACCTAAATATTTTATTGCTGCGAAATCATTACTGATTTGTTATTATATGTAATATGATCGTACGGTTAGTGTACGTGACTCAATTTTAATCTGTTTTTAAAGTTACAAAAGCTTTCCATATCGTCTTTATATCTATGCGGTGAGGGTTTAATTTAAAATAAAAATAGATCTGTTTATTATAATTTGGTCCAAATAAGCTAATTGTTGATTCCAATAACCAAATTTGCTTTAATACATTTAGATACTCACAGATAATCTGTACCTAAGTGCTTTGATTCGATAAAGTGGTTGATCCTATCCTGATGCCATAAAGTGGTATCCACTGTGTACATAAAATGTTCTACAAAAGAGGTATATTTTTTTTTTTCATAAATGCCATAGAAACTCCACAGAATAACTCCAAAGATTGTCCATACCACTACTGAAGGCTTTGACAATTCACAACTCTAGGGACCACTTATGTCTATACTATATATAATATAGATACCTAAATTGCCTGCTTTCGCTATGTTGAGCTGCGTCTGGCGTGTCATGATGTTGCGTCAATTCCCCTTTTGTGAATCAAAAAAAGCATGTACAATGCATTTCATACGCCTAAAAGGCTATTTTTAAATAAATACTATATGTTCATTAATGCGTGTTCTAATGTCATATTTGATGTAGATGTTCTATCAACCTTCAAGATTGAAACAAAGATGCCAAAAATTATTGTTACAGGACAAAAAAAATTAATTTTTTTTTAATTTTTAATGAGATACTTTGTATTTAAAACTTATGCAAGTCCTTATTAGTTCCACCTTTTACCTACTGATTACAATTTTTTTACTTTGGTCCGTTAAGGGGAAGTGTAGGTTGCTGAAAACAGACAAGTTAACTATCTAGGTTATATGTAGTATTGGAGCATATTGATAAAAACATGAAGGCAAGATATGTCATAAATAAGTATGATTGGGAGAATAAGATCCCTTTGATTTTGTTTTTCATTGACAATTTTTGACATCCCTCATGCTTGAAAGATAAGTGAGAAATAAAGTAATTTCAACCAAAATGAGACATTTTTGGTATTCAGTTAATGGTTAAATTGCCGAACATTTTGTAATAAAACCATATTCCACCAGGGATTGAGAAATGGCACTTTTTTTCATTTTATTTCCACTGAGTTCCTGAAATTTACCATAATGTTAGTTATTTTTTGTTTCTGTTTCCATAATTTTGGTTTCCATTTCCATTGCCTTTCTCAATTTCAACAAAATTCCATTTTGGGTTCCATTCACGTTTAAAAAAAATTTTTCCTCTAAAATTTTCTAAATCCTATTTAAATATTGATATATCAGTATTTGTTCGATATTTTTTCAATTTTTTTCTTCTAGATAAAAAATTAAAAACAGGTTAGAAATGGAAAATGAAATTATTCATCATTCTGTTTCCATCATGTTTTTGTTATTGGTCTTGAAACTAATTTGTTAATTGTTTCCAATTTGGTTTCCATTCCAAAATTCTGGTGTTTCCATTTATTTCGCTTTCCAGCCCCAACAAATTTGGTTTCCATTTTCCTTTCTTAATCCCTGCCTTCTGCCAATGATACTTATTACGTTGCCTCCACCCACACTGTACTGCCAGTCCATTAAGCTCAGTCCATATAGTTATATACAGTCAAAAAACTGAAGGTGTACTATACTAAATGAGGCCAAGATTCCTTTATACCTACTATATCAGTTTACCCTGTTAATATGATAGTCCTGTGATAACTCACTATAATGAATGTCCAAGCATGAAATTATTTTCAGATATTATTTTGCTAATTATTTCCCTGATATTACCAATTATTCCCTCGATGGACATGCGCCATCTGAATTAGCTTAAAACCCTCCTTATGACGATACAAATATGTGCAGAAAAGAAAATATTAACTACCGATCGGTAATGCCTGAAAATTTTTCTTACATTTATTTTTCTAATTGTTTAATTTTGTTCTTAACTTGATCAATACTTTACTTGTAAATTGATTACATAAATTTATCAGATTATAGATTTGAACGACGAACTGTCAATGTATCTCTACAGAATTAATCATGAATTGAAAAATAAGAAGCTTGAGTTGTCAGTTAGTACCAAGAATGATGTATTGCTGCTCACAAGTCTTCAAAGTGATTTAGCGAAACGAGTGAAAAAATTTTCAAGGTAAAATTCTATTTAGATGTTCACCAATGAGTCTTTTCTGATAGTATAATTCTTTGAAGAAATTATTCCGTGGATTACCATTACTTATACAAAGTATTATTTAAGTCCATATTCCTAACAAAAGTTCTAGAAGAAAGGTGGAGTAAAGTCAGAAAAGTTAACCTTTTGAGAGCTATAGTTTTTGCCAGGTTTCCTTTTGTTCTTCGTCAAAGGAGTTAAGAGAACAATTGGTTGGTGAATTGATGTAAAATGTAGGGTAAAATTTGAAAATTTGAATTTAGGGTTGGTGAGGGATCGCATCCGAATGCAAAATCAGAGAAATAGAAACATTTTATGTTTAAATCATTCTCGTATCTTAGGTTAAGCTGGTCATGATTCGGATGACGAAATTATTAATCAAGCATTTAGAATTTTAGATTATCCTCGACTAAATTGGTTTGTATCCGCGACTTGCATTTATGTGGGATTTATGTTTCATATTTTAGTTTAATCCCAAAAAAAACTTTAAAATTGTGATTACAGTTATTATAATTATTTTATGTGAATGCAAAATTTTGAAATGTCTCCTTGTAGATAAGTTTCCAAGAAACGTAGAAGTTTTCTAGTGCTTTGAATACTGTTAATTTTGAATTTTACGCCTCGAAAAATATTTGTTACGATGTGAACCGTAGAAAATGAGACCAGTGTTTGGTATCACCCCAATGGTGAATTATTTTGGAGCGAGAAAAAAAAAGAATGTAATATTGAATTCAAGTCTTGTATTTCAAGCAGAATTTAAGCTCTGTTGTTTGCATGTAATTTGAGAAACTAAATTTTGAAAAGGGATAGAAAAATTGAGTGTGTAACATTCTGGCTCAAAATTCAGATACAGTCGCCCCTCACAAAAAAAAAAAAGCGCGCTCCAAAGTCTGAGCGGATTGGAACATTTAATGTGGTACACATTTTATACCTATAGGATAATGAAATTTGGGAGAATGAAGTTTGAGAGTGGTTATTCTGAATGAGAAATCATATACCGATAGCTACAAAAAATAACCGCTATTCATCAACAAACATCAATATATATCGATATGTGAATATCGATAGCGATTCCTACCATATTCCTCATTTCTTCACACTCAAATCGATATGTCATGTATATCGATTCATTTTATATCGCCAAATTTGTTTTTAAACAAACCGCCAAACAAGAGCTGTGTTTTTATTGGCCAACGCAGACACATTCTGGATTGCTATTGATTAAAGCATGCTGATTTTATTTTTCCGAATACACCACCATATAGTGAAAACAGAAATGTGTACCATATTAATAAAATAAAATAAATAATAAAACGGTTTGTCAGTTTCAGATAAATGAGGATAAAGTTATATTCCTAAAGTGCTATCTTGTAACCCATGCAGCAGCAAAATGACACCTCATTTGTGTGTTCTCAGTTTTAATCAATTAAAATTTAATTTTTGTTCTATTTTTTACCGTCTATTTCTACGTGAAGTGAATAAATAGAATATTTCGCTACATGAACGCAAAGTGACCAATCATCGACGAGTTAGAGTCTGCAGCTCGAGCCGTAGCCGAATGCTTCAAACATCGAACGAGGGGGGAGTTCACATTGCTAACGCTGAAAAATTTTTGGTAGCGGGAGTAAATACTATTTTACCCCCTCTTATCGAAATTTTATCATAGGTCACGAATTCATAGTTTTGCCCTTCCCGAAGAAGCGCAAAATCACCTACTTTGCGGCGTGCATTGGAAAAAAATCGTTACTCGGTTATTACTCGATCGAAATTTTGAATATAACTTCACGTACTTCGTAGTTTTTTACCCGACTGCTAATTATTTTTTCTATTATTAATTTTTCAAGGGAATCGGTTACTCGTGAAATTTCATCCCGAATTCACCAAAAAGCCAACAATCGAAAATTCGTCGTTCATTTATGCCTCTTAAACTTCGCAAGTTTTTTTCATGAGTCGTTTCAAGTTGATATAATTGTTCGAAACAACGTTCCCACAATATTGATTCATTACGCCAATAAAAAATTATCTGCCGTATGTTATGTTCCGAATGTAAGTGAAAAAAACATCAATAACTTTTTAACAAAAAATAATAATAATCCCTAATTAGATTTTTTTACTTTAAATTTATGTTTCGTTTTTCCAGTCATGGGTTACAGAAGAATTCAACGCAGCCGTGTGGTTAAAAGCTGTGGCTGAAAAGTTCTCTTTCTGCGTGTCTGAGGAAGATGAAATGATAAATATTTGTTTAATGAAGCGTAAAATTTTGGAGAAAGATTTTTACGAACTTATCGGTCCATTTATGGAAACAAGTGCTAATATTGCCAAGCAGTTTTTGGAATAGAGTTTTTGTTATTCCTTCTATGCATTTATTTATTCATTAGCGCAGTTGAACGGTTAAATAGAAAGGCGTTATAAATGGCAGTCAATTTGCAACTGGTATGTAGAACCTACTCTGACAACAGTAAAGAATAATAACGATCAATCTATTATTAAAATTCATAAAAAATAAATTCCCATATTCCAAAACTTTCTTTTGCGTTATTTTCTTAAGGAAGAATTTGTTTTGAGGTTTCGTAAATTTGATCTCAATATTTTCAACGAAAACGTTGAGAAATCCTCATTTTTGAAATTAGGTTACAAATTTTTCAAAATAACTTTATTTCAAAAATATGTTTCCAAATTGAGCCAATGACTCGTCATTGCAATTTGATCATCAAATTGTATATTAACTTTTAAAAGGTAAGGGTACTAGAAAAATGCAGTAAAAATCAAATGTTTTTTTTGTTGGTATTCGAGAAATAAAGTGTAAGAAAATTCGATTCATCAAATTTAAGAAACCTAGAGAGACCAGACGACTTCTAGGGAATATGAAATTGATTCCTACGAAAAAATTTGAAAAAAAAATGGCGAAAAACTTGTAAATATTCAATTTGATATTATTCTGGAAAGACAACCAGTTTCTCGAAAAATTCGAGTTATAACTATGCCACGATGATAAATATAAATAGTGAGCAAAAAGCATTTACCATAATACCTACATTTAGAAGTTCGGAGACGCGGATATAAAGAATAATTTCGAGGAGGGAGGTTATAAATATTCGAATTTCTTCTCCCCTTTAATTTCAGAAGTTCGAACCATCAACCACCCCTCCTAATCCGAGCCTGGAAGATTGGAATCCAGAGTAATGAAATTTTTCAAGATGAAATGCTTCTCTGGCTGCTTTATCCTGAAGATAAGCAATGCGAAATGCCAAGTTTTTTTCCTTTCAAAACTTCAATGTAAAAAAAGTTCAAAATAAAAAATTTTCTTTTATTTGGCTAGAAAATTAAGAAGATTTACTTGAAATTTTCAATTAATTTCAATCTCTAAATGGACTGCATAAGCAGAATATAATGCGAAGTTATTCACTGTTGTTTTTTTAAATTTTTCGCATTTCCCTTCCGACACCTGCTTAAGAAAAACTTTTTACTGACAATTTACGGTACGTAAATGTAGCCTAAATATCAAAAACATTTTAGATTATCACAGGTCAAGAAATAATCAAAATTTTGACAAGAAAACTTCAACATACAAATAAATTCCTGTAGCTGAAAATCAGAATTTTCAATTTCAGATTTTTGTAATTCTAGCAGGAGAAGGCATTCTCACCCTATCGAAACTACCATTAGCCTGATTCACACTTGGCTAGTTTTCTAGCAACTAGCCAGCTACTTACGGCACAATTCTGTTAACAGTTGAAATCACTACGCCATTTCAGGGAATTAAATCAACTTTAACTTGGCAGTTAATCTTATAAGAATCTCATTAGAATCTCATATGACGAACTGTCAAGTTTAAGTTGATTTAAATAGTTGAAACGGCATAGTGAATTCAACTGTCAACATGATAGTACCTCAAGTAGATCCAAGTGTGAATCAAGCTATATGCGGGGTTCTCACAAGGCTTTTTTAAAAGCTACAATCTTGCTTTTTGAAAATCTAGCTTGTTTATAATCGATATTTTATATTCAGAAAGTTTAAAATAGTTTAACTTCTACAATGTAAAATCTCGCTTTTTTAAAAGCTGGATTGTTGTAGCTCGTAAAAAAGCCGAGTGAAAATTTTTCTATATGTAAACATACACTATTAATAATAATAATAATGATCGTATGAAGAACACCATATGATCATATAACACTTTGGGTCACAGATCCGCAGTTGATGAAAAGTTATCAGTCCTTTCAATCTTTGACCGTGTATAACGACCGCGGCTAACAACGTGGGTCCCAGTTATTGCATATTCCACTCGGTATCGAGTTCGTTTAAATTATATTCCAAAGCTGCGTGGTTCAGTCTGTGCTTACAAACAAATCGACCTTCGAGGAATAATACGGGTATTTCGTATTGGTACAATTTTTTCCAACGTTCGTTACCCGTTTCTGTTATGTCAACTTCTTCGAGTTTAAAACGATGCTTGAACGGTGTCAGTTCTTCTTTTAGTACGTCACACAACGGACACGGATGCTTCGTATACAGTATTAGTCGGGGTAGAGTAACGTTCAATGGTTTAGGAGTACTCCTGCCGTAAAAGCATTTCATACGAAATTTTATAACAATAAATGAATTACTGAAAGATGGGGCTAAGTAAAATATTAAAAATTTTAAAAAGTTAGGTAAGCATTTTGGCCATTAGAAAAAACTCGTAAAAAGAAAAGAAAGACACAAGCGTAACATATATGGTTGCCATAAGTTATTTAGACGACAATATTCGAATACAGGCGATATTATTTTATTTCATATGCAATATCCCTGAATTCCATTTACTCATCTTCTCTCTCAAATTTATCTTCTTCCTTTTTGTTTAATAATTCTACATTCAGACAATATCAAAAAGTATTCGGTGACCTCAGTAGACTAGTCCCGCGAATATACAAATCGCTCCATTCAGCAAATCCCTACTTCGTATTAATCACAGTGGAAATTCAAATATTCTGATTCTAAACATAACTCATGTTTTAGAAACAGACAGATAATTCGTGCTGTGTTTCAACTGCTTCATACCGTTTTGAATTGTATTCAACAGTCTTACCTCTTACTTGTACTATTGTATGTACAAAATTATTATTTTATTATATTGTGATTTTATTTTTTGTGTTTAAATATGTTCTTAAAGTATTATTCCTGAAGTTAAGATCCACCATATGAGTGTAGACGATAAATTATTTTATTAAATCATTCTCAAGTAATATTAATATATTCATTTTGGATATTAGTATTCTTGAAGGAAGTGTAACTTCAGAAAAGAGTATCAATAGGTACAAACAGATCTCCTTTATGCCGTTACAACAAGAACCGAAATAACCAAAATTCTTCACGAATAAGGCAAAAACTCGCATGTCTACTCATCCAGTATGTGGAAGAGAGATGCAGTTATGTTTAAATGAAAAAGGAAAGAAGTGAATTAAATAGATAAAAACTAAAACGAAGACTACATTAGACAGTTTCTAAAAATTACTCTACAGAAGCTCTTTTATAGGCTTCACGGGAGTTGCAATTCACAAAATCCTCTACTTTGCTACCACTTCAATAATCAATAATAGGTGGCATCTGAATATTGGTATTTCATCGTTCGTAATTAACATCCAAGCATAAAATTGAATAATGAAAATTAAATAATCAATTTTATTTTAATTGTAAGCGATCGCATTCTTATTCACTGTCTCTGTTAACCAGGCAGGAATCCCATTCAAATTGTATTTTTTGTTTAATAGAATGCTGGCTATTGCTCCTATTTAGTTATTACGAAGGATCACTATCCATCGAATCACTAGCCTTGTATATTCTTCTACCAATAATAATTTTATGCTGGATATAACTTTCGATACATTCATCTCAACTCAATTCAGTGACATCCTTACATTTCCGATCTCTCCTAATAACGATACATTATTTAGATGAGGGGGTAGATAGCTCGATTATAGAGGTCCAGATCTTCTCGACCGTCCCTTTTGACTCCCCGCCTTGTTTCTAGAAAAACGATTTGTTTTTGTATCCGTCTTTCTACATGTTAACAATTTCAATTTCAATTTCACTGAGGCTTTCATGCGGCCACCAAAGAGTTAAAATTGCAATCGCTGACTTAGTTTATGTGTGTCAGTGTGAGTGCGCTAGGTTTCGATTCACATAACGTTTTACTCATATAATGGGGTATTTAAAAAAAAATTCAATTTTAACGTAATTATTTCTATCTTATTTACGAAAGTAAGATTCAGTTTAATTTGATATTCTATCGTTTCTCCCTCCAATAAGAATAATGAATACCAAAAATTCAAGTTTATTGACTTCAAAAAAAAAAAATAGAGAAAAATATCAATAACAGAAACATCGAAAGTTAAAATTCCCCATACAAAACAAAAGACAATATCGACAAGTAAAATATATCACAATATTAATAAACCCTAAACTTTAATCATTGCATTGATATTGACGCATTCAAGGGAAACCATCATTAAAAATTCGACATCTATAAAACTAAACCAGAACACTTACAATTTTTCAATAAGTATAGAGGATGCACCACCACCACCGTTGCATATCGCAGCAACGCCTTTTTGGCCAGGTTTCAGCGCGTACACCAAATGAACTATAATTCTATTGCCCGACATTCTGCGTGATAAAAAAAAAAGCATTTTTAAATAACAATTGTTTGTTTTATTCAGTCATAAATGTGGAATGAAAATTAATGACAAAAAGAAAACATGGTTGTTGGAAGAGCGCATTCATAATTAAAGAAAGGAAAACATGTGTGTTGCGAGTAAAGGTCGAATCAATAACTTCGATAATTACCCAATCGGATGACCGAGACTAACGGCACCTCCATGAACATTCACTTTGGCCGGATCTAAATTCAGTTTTTGAATATTGGCAAGAACGACAACGCTGAACGCTTCATTGATTTCCCAGAGAGCGATATCACTTACGGAGAGATTATTTTGTTCCAGCAACTAGAAATTTAATCAATATTAACCATCACAAAGGACAAAACGTGTTCACGCACAACATATTAAAGACGGAGCCACTTATTCAAACGCTACGTTTCAAAGAGCGAAAGACCACAGTTAGAATTAAGTAAATTACATTCAGAACATTGCGTGCAGTGAAAATTTTGAATGTATTTTCACCACTAAAACTATTATTGTGAAATGTAGAATGGAGAAAAATGATACATGTACATATTTCAAAACAATTGATTTTTTAATCTTTAGAAGGGTGACAAAAAAGTATTGCAAAAGACTGAGAAATATGGAACGGTATGATGAAACAAGCGCTAGCTATCTCGAAATTAAAAATTTCTGAATGAATATATTTAAAAAAAATATTATGACCAACAACATTTTTAGAAAATTATTATCCTGCATTATCTCATTTTCAAAAAAAAACTTAACCCAGAGACAACGAAAACGCTTAAAAGTACTGTAATATCTAAAAGAAGCACGTTTTATTTAAAAGAATGATGAACTAATACCTAGCGTACTGAAAAAAAAAAGAATGTGATCTATCACGACAATGGTGAAGGACATAAAAAAGTGAATTAAGAATTATT
Source organism: Ericerus pela (assembly GCA_011428145.1). Taxonomy (NCBI): domain Eukaryota; kingdom Metazoa; phylum Arthropoda; class Insecta; order Hemiptera; family Coccidae; genus Ericerus; species Ericerus pela. Next base: position 83,630 of record WOFM01001547.1, on the reverse strand, counting down.
TCAGTGAAAGATAATCCTTTCATTTCTTGAAAACTACATACTACTATCACAAAAACTTCAATAAATTCAGAATAACGGGAGAAGATGCAAGTATGATAATAGGTCATCATTTGTTCAATTAAGTGAATTAACCGAAACGAAGTGACTTAGTTTGGGCATGATGGCTACTGATTTGCCAGTACCAAGTCAGAAATCAATAAATAAGCAACACCCAAACGTAAGAAACAATTACGGATATTACTTTCGGAATAGCAAATGCTGGAGCTAAAGGAAAATCGATAGGATCAGTCGCAGCATCTTGGAAACCAATAATCCGCGCTAATGGTTTTACGTTAAGTTTGACAGCGTTTTCCGCAGTTGTCAAAACACAGGCAGAAGCTCCATCATTTATGGTCGAAGCGTTACCGGCAGTTACTGTGCCATTTTCTCTCTGTAAATCGGACTCTATTATTTTTACCGAACTTTCAACAGAGTAGAACGAGTCTTCATAAGTGTTACTTGAAAAACTGTAGCTAACTGGCGGAATTTATCGTAATTAATTCTTTTGAATTCTTCATCAGCGTCAACAATAATGTCAGGTTTACCTAAATTTCGTAAGTTGAAATGAAAATGAAATAGAAAAAATTTCAAAGCAAACCGAAAATAAGACCTTTTCTCTGGGGTACAGAAACGGGAACTAGCTCCTCGGAAATGGCTCCAGACGCATACGCTGCTTCACTTTTTTTATAACTGCTGATCGCGTAATCATCTTGTGCTTGACGATTTATATTGCAATTCTTCGCCGTATTTTCGGCGCAGTTGCCCATGTGTATTTTGTTATATACATCGGTCAGACCGTCGAGAACGATTCCATCCTAAAACAGGAGGTCATTAGGTATTTGAATTTATTGGGAAATAATTAGAATAAAAAAGGAATTAAAAGACTGAAACTAACCGATAAGAACATTCCACCATACTTAGTTTCTCCTCGACTCATATAGAAAGGAACGTTCGACATTGATTCCATTCCACCAGCAACAATAACATTTTGATGACCGCAAATAAGACTCTGGGCACCCAACATCACCGATTTCATACCAGAGGCACAGACTTTGTTGACAGTTGTACAAATTGTGGATTTTGGTAAACCTAAAAAAATATCGTCTATATAATAAACACATTACAAGAAAACACTTTTTCCTCATTGAGTTCTAGTAATCTCGACATTTTGTCCAGCCTCGAGGGATTATTTTGATATCTATAGAGGGGAAGATGATCTTTCAGCATGAATTATTCTGTCATCTAGAGATTGAATTTAACATAACACACCGCCATTGGAGGTTAGGAATACGACGGTGGCTGGTCTCAAGCTAAAGATCTTTCGATATCAAGTCCGAACAGCTAATCACTACGTCACCCAAACCCCAAAATGAAAATACATTCCAATAATATAATAAATATTTTACCAGCAAAAAGGGCAGCTTGTCGAGCTGGGGCTTGTCCACTAGCCGCTTGAACCACATTTCCCATGAATACTTCATCGATTTTATCTTTCGGTATTCCACTTCTTTCGATAGCCGCCTTCAAAATAAATTCGTCATTGATTTGAGATACCCTTGCAGATCAAAGGGAAGAGATCAGTTAGCTTACTTGAACAGCAACAGATCCTAGTTTCGTAGCAGATAAAGCTGACAGTGAGCTACCAAACGATCCGATAGGAGTACGAGCAGCACCAATGATGACAATATCTTTATTTCGTGCATTCGACATACTGAATCTACGGAAGTAAGCATAATGCCAACCAACCTAGACGAGAAATTTAAAAAGGCTAGAAAAGCACCAACTTGATTTAAAAAAGCTATTCATAGTGCAATACTTTGTTCAAATGTTTTCCAAGCATTTCGTTATATCTACGAAAATTATCCGTGAAAGCAAAATGATACAGCAAAATGTAAATGAGATATTTTCAAAATTAACCTTGATTCTAAAAATTCAGACAGAAAAATAATCTGATCATATCGATGAAAAACTGGGTAAAATATGAAACTTCGATAAAACCGAACAAGACAATACTATAGTTATAATAGCGCTAGCCTAATGCAACAGATCCAATTAAATACATTTTTTATTCAATGAATATCATTAATCATTACTGACTAATGACGATTGTTTGTCTATAATCTATTACAACGTATGGTTGACTAGATAAACAGCGTGAAACGAAAACCGGAGGTACGGGGAAAGGAAAAAGTATACATGAAAGAGCGACGTTCCCTACCGATCACCAACGAACCAGAATGTTAGAAAGAGTCAAAGAGAGAAAAACCAGTTTTTGTATTACCTATCTTTTTCTGATGTTTGTTGAAATCACTTTTTCCTTCGAAGATATATATATGATGGAGATGACACACAGTTTCAGTGTCCAACCTATAGAAAGCGCGTCTACAAACACTTGTACTTCTGTTTGAACAGTGTTGTAACAGAGATCCCACCCTCTCTCTTTCATCATCATCATCACGAACACATTATATATATATGTCATATGTATACTCTCATCACGAAGTGCTTCCCCTACTATTCTCGATCCGATAACGCTGTTGCTTCGCCATTTCATATTTCGTTTGTGAAACATAATTTAGTCGCTAATAAAATGTCATTAAAGTAAAAAGTCTTAAGTTCTTTCGATCCTCTTTCTGTACGCCTCACATCAAATAGTGAAGTGAGGCTGAAATCCAAGGAAAGAAACAAGTTAGTTAGAGATACTATAATGCAATGATCTAAAGTACAAATTACAAGTTTGAGGAAGATGAACGATCTCCCTCCATTGCGAGATTAAAGTTTGAGTGGGAAATGAGTTTCAGCATTCTCGGGTGAGCGAATGAAAAAAGTTGTGTTTGTTCGCACAACCTGAATATTGTTAGTACGCATTATCGAGAGTAGTTGCGCTAAGTGTTAGTGAGTGAGTGTAGGTGGGGTATGGAACAACACCCCACCAAAGTCCAATGAAACGAGCAAACATGATTTATCGCGAGAACGAATATTATATAAATTAATTTTGAAGTATTATATTATTACATATTAATGTTCATTTCCCAAACAAAATAAATAAAATAAATTACATAAAATTAAATAAATGATTAATGATGACTAGATTATAATATATATTTCGATGTGTTGAGGTGAGTTCCGATCAATTCATAAAAGAAAAATAAGCACGGACGTTCATCTTTAAAAAAGGTTTATTGACGACGTTAGTACAAAGACTGCCGAGCGGAGAACACACTCCGCCGAGCAGTGGCGGAAAGAATATTATATTGGCAATCAGTGTCGCCATATGCAAAACGAATAAATGTAATAATGTGTTACATGCAGTGTTGGTTAATATATAGATTCGTGTTTGTGAGGTAGTGAGGGAATCGTATCCCAACACGATGTATTTTCAAAATTATTTATTGACATATTGTATTGTGGTAATGGATTTCGATTCGGATATTTTTTCGATCTTTCATGCTGTTTGAGAAAAGTTTTGTTCAATTTTGTTTAGTACTTGTTGAATAAGGGTGTTCCGAAATGTGATAAGCTAATATCAACTAAACGTGTGAAATCATGTTGATGATATGTATTCAAATCTCTGTTCATTCGAAAGTTGAATTTGCAGAGATGACAATGAATACCTACACGAAAATAAATTTTGTTTCAACAAGTATTTTTTGGCCTAAAAAATATAATATATTATTAATTTTGTTTGAACATGTGATTTTTTATTTTTTTCTCAAACGTTATATTTTCATGTACCATGCTGAAAAAAAGGAGATTACTATATTCAGTGACTTGCAAATTGACATATTATTGACTTCGAATGTTTGTAATCCTTCACCTTTTAAAATAAACAATTTCCAAATATAATTATTATGAATTTGATGAATTTTACTGTGAGAGATTTGATGTTGTTAATATTTTGTCGACTAAGTTTCTGAATTTTTGTTTGTCAAGACTTTTAGTTAGCATGTCAGTTAATTGTGAATTCGTACCAACAGTTTTGAACTCAATTTCTTTATCTTCTACTGATTGTGTAATGGCATAAGATTTTATCATTAAGGCCCTGCTCGTTTTTGAGCTACTCCTGACATTATTCTGAGGGCTGATATATTGTCTTCAAATATTCTTACAGGGTCATTTTCTTCAAATATTTCTTTTTGTAAAAGGAATGCAACTTGTATGTTGTCCAAAGCATCAAATACTGCAATTATTTCAGCAGCAGTTGAGCTTGTAGCTACGATCGTTTGTCTTCTTACGTTCCAATTTATTAAATCCCCATTTAAATATATTAAAAATCCTGATATAGATTTTCTTAAATTTAAATTCGATATTTTTATTTCGTGATCTTTTACATTTGGGGCATAAGATGCATCTACGAAAGAGTGTATGCCTTTACTATCTGATGTGAATTTAATTGAAAATTCTTTTGTCGTGTTCACATATTTAAATATTCGTCTCACATGATTTTTTAATTTGGAGTTTGATTTTGTTTGGAATCTCGAGAAAAAATTTACTGCAAATGAAATATCGGATCTTGTTATTCTAGCCAGATATAACAGGGCTACAATCATTGAACGATATTCAGTATCGTCTGTGCAGTTTTCATCTATTTCAATTTTTAGATATGTTTCTATGGGTGTGTTTATGAAATTTGATTCGTTTTGATTATATTTTTTTAATATTTTTTCTATATATCTTGACTGTATTAACGTTATTGTATTTTCTTTCCTATCTCTTATGATCTCAAATCCTAAATAAAGTCTTGGGTTATTAATTATTTTCATGATAAATCTGTTTTTAAAGGAATCATTTACATTTTTAATCCATTCGGGAGTGTTTGATGCTATTAATATGTCATCAACTTATGTGATCATAAAAATTATTTTTTCATTTGATTTTTTAAAGTATAAACATTTATCTGTTTTGGATTTTTCAAAATTCATTTTTAAAATATATTCATTTATTAAATTATACCATGATTTAGACGATGTTTTTAGGCCATAAATAGATTTTTTAAGTCTCAATATTAATTTATTACTTTCCATTAATAAACCTTCCGGGGGTTTTAAGTATATAGGGACTATTGCAGGGGAATTTAGATACGCTGTTTTTACATCGTATTGAACCATTTCTAGATCATATTTATTAACTATCGATAGGAACCATCTTACTAACCAAATTGGAATAACAGGGGCGAATACTTGTCCTAACTCATATTCGGTTCTATCCTTGAAGCCCCTAGCAACTAATCTTGCTTTTGGTTGGTGGTATCCTTCATTGTTTGGTTTTGTTACAAAAACCCATCTTGTATCTATTGTTTTTAAAGATTTGTCATAATCTATCTCTTCCCAGATGTCCATTTCCCTTAGGGAAATAAATTCATCCTCAATAGCTTTCATTCATTCTTTTCTAAATGGGTTGTTTTTAACATCCCTATAGCATGTTGGTATACAGTCTTCAATCCACCTATTATCTATAGTTTTTGTAATATTGAAAGTATTTATGTTAACTAAATTTTTTACAAAATTTGCTGGTTTGAGTACCAGTTCTTGTTCACAATTTTTTAAGTTTGATATATTTTTATTTTTGTCAAATTTAGCATCACAAGATATATTAAATTTATTTGAGAAGGGATCTCTAATACAATATCCTTTAATGGTATATCCCATGAGTATTCCCTTTTCCCCTCTTGGTGCAAATTTTGGGTCTATTCTTTGTTCATTTTTATTTTTTGATTTAGTGGCATTCTGCTGTCGGACCTCGAGTGGAATATGTCTATAAACTAATGATCCTAAAATTTTTAAATTATCCAGATTAGATTTTTTGCCAAAAAAAATTTCGTATGGAATTTTGTATTCTGAATTTACTCTTGTTGGTGATCTATTTATTAAATATGCAGCTGTAGCTATTGCATGTGCCCAATACTTAATATCTAGATAACCGTCAATTAGTAAACTTCTTACTCTTTTCATCAACGTTTGATTTTGACATTCAGCAATTCCATTTAGTTCTGGCAAGTAAGGAACTACATTTTTGTGAAGAAATAGTAACTATCAACGGATCAAATTGTATGAAAATATCGACGAAAGACTTTAAATGACTGTAGACATCGAACAAGGACTAGACACACACATTACGAACCCATAAATAAAACACTAAATATTCACTTTTCACAAACTTTTATTTCCACATGAAAATGGTGGTGTTGTTGTTTCATCAACGTTTGATGAGCGACAAGAGGCACACAAAATATATTATCACAGTTGGGTTTCAAACATAAAATCATAGATTACAAATAATACTAAAAACAGTGTTACCATAACATATGATATGTGAGAATAATAAGCTAACATATAATATAATTTGCTATCATTCTCACAATTTTCTATTTGTACTCCATTTTCTTCACAAAATTTTACTAATTTTTGATCCGTATATTCCTTTGCATTATCGCATCTTATTTAACTTATTGGTGTTTCAGGGAATTTGTTTTTCATTCAGAGAAAAATATTTTTAAATTCTGTAAATACTTGACTTTTATTTGATATTGGTATTACGAAGGTGTATTTGCTATAATTGTTAATGAATGTTAATATATATTTCTGGTTAGCTATTGTGGGTGTGAATGGTCCCATAATATCGGAAGATATAATTTCTAGTCTCCTTTGGGGTTTATTTCTAACATTATTATGGCCTAGACGTTGGCTATTTGCTATTTTGCAAATTTCACAATTTATGAAATCATCATCTTTAAAATTAATTGTTTTTGGGATTCCTATTGTGACTTTATGTAAATATCTCATGTATTTTCCATTTAAATGGCCTAGTCGTCTATGCCAAATCATTTTTTTATGATTATTTGTTATTTTGAATTATTTCTAATGAATTTCCTGAAATATTATTTTTTTTTTTTTATTATTATTATCTTCATTATTATTATTTTCTGTTGTAGTATTATTATTTTCATTACTTTCTTCTAAATTATTATTATTATTAATGGGTTCTTCTTCCTCTTCTTCTATTTCTAATTTGACAGAAAAGGAATCCCATTCGTCATCATCTTGATTTTGAGTGACGGGCATACATTTTTTCGGCATATTTATGTAATCGTAATTTTCTTGAAAGACACCATCAATTTTATAAGATGTAAATAGAATGTCTCCAGTTTCTATGAAATATGTTTGTATTTTTTCTTTCTCCTGGTCCATATGTAATATTCCAGATTCTGTCACTTTAATTCCAGACATAATATCTAATAACAGATCTGGTACATAATGGACTTCTAATAATTCAATTGCTGTTTGAATTTTATTTTCATTTTCTACTAATATTCTCATGTTTCCCATATGTGTAGCGTATAAATACGTGTCTTTAAGTGCACATTGTAATTTTAATGGAATTTTAAATTTGGTTACATTAATTAATTTTTCTATATTTGATGTGAGATGGACTTCCGCCCCCCCCCATCAAGTAACATTTTTTTTTAAGTTGTATATAATTTTCATTTTTTGTATTATCTTTAATTAATTTTTTTAAAAGCCAGTCTTCATTGTTGTTGTATTTTTTGACCATATATGATAATTTTATTGGTCTTTCTTCTTCTTTTTTGTCTTTATTTTTTGGTTTTTCTTTATTTTGTTCTTTATTTTCGGGTTTATTATCAGGGCATTTATTTTTGTAATGTCCGGTTTGGTTACATATGAAACATCTTTCTCCTTTATTATTTTTTCTAGGTGATTGATTATTATTTCTGTTATTATTTTGGTTTTTGTTATAATTGTTATGATTATTTTGATTATTATTTTCATTTCTTGGATTATTATTTCTATAATTATTATTATTATTATTATTTCCATTATTATTTCCATTTGTGTTATTATTTCATCTATAATTATTATTTCTATTCCATCTATTGTCTTCATTATTATTATAATTTGTATTGTTATTTTTAAATTTATTCCCATTATTATCGAATTTTTTGTTAGACGATTGGTAATGTAATTTAATTTGTTTATCTCTCATTTTTTGATCACCGTCTTCTTTTAATATTTGTTTGAGTACTTCTAAATTTTTTCTATTTTCAGGGAGGTTATCAAATTGCATTTTTGCAATGGTTTGCTCGTATCCTAATGCCAATTGAAGATTTTCCAATTCCTCTTCTTCAGATACTTCCTTCCCTGCATCACGAACTTCTTGTACTAATATATCCCATTTATTTAAAAAACCTCTTATATTACCACCAGGTGTAAAGCGAAAAGCTGTCCATTTTGATTTTGCCATATTTGCAACTATTTTGGTTTTGGAACCATAAGTTATATCCAATTTTTCAAAAATTTGATATACTGTTTTACATTCCCTAATTTGTTTTGATACATTATATGTCATTCGTTCCATGATAAATGCTTTTGCACATTCTTGTTTTTTAAAATATGCTTTAGCAGAGTTCGAAGATGGTCTGTATTGTAAATTATCCATATTTTCAATATAAATTTTTAGTTCAGGGTGTGGGCCAAAAACATCCCAATATCCCGAACCCCTTATTAAAGCTATGATCATACGTTTTCAGTCCAAGTAATATTGACCATCAAATATTTTCCAACTTCGACCTTGTATCGGACGTGTGGTTTCATCAGCTGGCATAACATAATGTACTTGAGGGTGTGTATTCCCAGAGCCTGATCCTCCTTGAGGGGATGGGGTAGTGGTTCTTTCACTTGCCGTATTCATACTTTCTGGAGTACTTGGTAATGTACTTAGTTCCGACAACTCAATTTTGAAAAGAAATAATAAAATTTATTTTCAAAAAAAATTAATTGAAAAAAAATTTTATTTTATTTTTTATTTAAATTATTAACTTTTGTAATATTTTTCATGTATATGTTTGTATTATAAAATATGAAAGAAGAGAAAAAAATATTCCAACTAAGAATATATTTCAAAAATAAACTTGAAGAAATCTTGTTTAATTTTGAATCTTTGAAAGTGTGTATAACAAAAGGATCTATTGAAGATTATTTTTGAAAGCTATCTATCTTATTTTATTTTAATAAATTTTCAAGTTTATGCATTAGTATTTTGAACAAAAGAATTTTGTGACATGAAAGTTCACAGGTAAACTTGTCCAATATGTCAAAGGATTTTTTCTTTTGTGACAATAAATTGTTAGAACATGAAATTTGTTCAAATATGAAAGTATTTTTCTTATTAATATTATATTATATTTTTTTAATTTTCGTAATTTTACGTATTTTTAAAGAGGATTTTCTCTTTCAAAATTTTCAAGAAAAATTCTGAAAGATTCTATCGAGTCCAAAGCTTGAAAACAGAAAATATTTTTTGAAATTTCTATGAATTTTGCGACTTTGATACCTCTTTTATAATGAATTATTCCACTAACATTTACTGAGAAGGTTTCTAAAACTATTTCTCCCAAAATGTTTTCCAGAATGGAAATTCAATTAAATTAATTCTTACTTCTGTTATTTTTTCGTTTTCAAAAATATTTAATAATTTTTTATAATCTTTTTCTTTAATTTTTATTGTTCCTTCACAGTTTGATGTGCAATTAGCAATTTGTTTCCAAAATCTTATCATTTGTAACCTGCTTTATTCAAACTTATTTTTAAGCTTAATCGTCCTGTGAAATTTCACTTGATTTTTACCAAACTAAAGGGGGTTCTTGAAATTAAGCGTTTCGGAATTGAAGGTAAAAAAAATTCTCAAGGAAAAAAATTTTTTAATATCACTAATTTCGCTCAATCTCCCACAAAATCACTGAATATATCCCATCGTTTTCCGCAATAGTAAATGAAATATATAACTTGAAAGTATCGAAAATTACATTACCCGTAATCTGCGGAATTCCGTTGAATATTTCCCAGTTGAGTTCGTGAGTAATTGGCATTTTCCCGTGAGTAAGTACTTGGATCAATCTCAGGTCGTCTTCGGAGAATTTCAGTCTTGGCAGCATACAAATTGGTTAAATCAGCAGCACTTGATCGACGAAATTTCGATGATGATTTTTAGCAGATGATGGTGTTTGAAGATCACGATAATTGAGTTCGACGTAACAGCAATCTCTGATTTTTGAACTTTTTGATGATTCACCTTGCTGTAACAGATGATCCAGGTCAGAAGTAATCTGCAATCCCACGGCAAAAATCCTTTTTGTTTCACCTTACTGCAAAAAGACGATCCAGTATTTTTCGGAAGATGATTAAAATGGCGTTAAACTATTTTGGTGTCAATGTAATTCAATTTAACCTCGAATAATTTTCGATGAACTTTTTGAAAAATTAAACGAAAAAAATTCACTGAGTTAACGACTCATGAATTAAAATATACTTCGTAAAAAAAAATAACTTTTAATGAAAATAAAAGCTTATAGTTCCTTAAACTTTTGGATACTATAGCAAAAAAAATTAAAATGAAAGATTAAGTATCGCTCTGTACTAACTGTTCAGGAATCCCAGCTCTGCCTACCATGAAGTGAGGTTGAAATCCAAGGAAAGAAACAAGTTAGTTAGAGATACTATAATGCAATGATCTAAAGTACAAATTACAAGTTTGAGGAAGATGAACGATCTCCCTCCATTACAAGATTAAAGTTTGAGTGGGAAATGAGTTTCAGCGTTCTCGGGTGAGCGGGTGAGCGAATGAAAAAAGTCGTGTTTGTTCGCACAACCTGAATATTGTTAGTACGCGTTATCAAGAGTAGTTGCGCTAAGTGTTAACAAGTGTGTGTAGGTGGAGTGCGGAACAACAAATAGTGTTGATACGAAATCCCACCCCATTTCATTCTTCATCATCATCACGTCGATCTATATATATATATGTCACATGTACACTCTCATCACAAATTGCTTCCCCTACTTTCTGTTACCGATAATGCTGTTGCTTCGCCATTACGTTTCTTACTTGAAATTATATTTTTAGTCTGCTAATAAATTCTGTCGTGAAAACTTCTCTCTTACTCATTTTCATTCCTTGTATTTACCGCCTCAAATCAAATAGTGTTGTAACAAAATCCCACTCCATCTCCTTCTTCATCATCATCATTACCACCACTCTATATATATATATATCATACACTCTGATCTATTCACAAATCGCTTCCACTAATTACAAACTACGATAACGCTGTATAATATTATATTTTATTTCGAAATATGTTTTTAGTCTGCTAATAAATTCTATCGTGATTACATCTCTCTTGTTCTTTTTCAGTCCTCGCACATACCTTCTCACATCAAATAGTTCTGTTTGATACAATTACACTAACTTACACCAACCTACACTGGTAGGGATATTCCACAATTATTCAAGTAAAACTTGGCGCAAAGTCCCATAACATTCCATCATTTGTGGAATCACCCTCCTGGTGTAGGTTAGTGTAAGTTGGTGTAGTCCTATCAAGCAAAGCTCATATCTGATTGGAGGAAAATCTCGCCAAGTGCATTTATTTATAAGCACTGGTGTACGAAGTACCTCACTTTTACACCGACTTTCAATTCTGATTGGTTGGAGTGTTTAGTCTGGAGTACATTGTACGCCAGCACAAACCTCATTTTAAAACTGTTCCATGTCATCTCCATCATATATATATCTTGGAAGACCTTTTCCTACATAATTTTTTCTTTCACATATCGAGTTTGTTTCACTAGCTCTGTTTGATAGTACTACACCAACTTACATCTACAAACACTGGGAGGGCGATTCAACAAATGGCTGAATATTGTATGGCTTTATGCCAAGTTTTACTTGAATATTGATGTGAGGAAGTGGGAGGATCGTTGAAGAAAAGAAAGACTCAATATAAACAGTTGCAGAATTATATTAACGATCAACTGAAATACATTATTCGAATAAAATATGAAATGACGAAGCGCAGCGCCAGTGTAGATTGTAACTAGAGATATGAAATTGAGAGAAGTGGAACATATGACATATATATATTAGCGATGATGATGATAATGATGAGTGAGATGGAATTTCTATATCAACACCCTCCATAGACATTATGTATAATGGAGCTGCCTTACTGATAATAAACGTGTCACATTTTTATTTCCAAATTGATATTTCCTTAGAAAAAAATTTTTTTTTTATATCAGGTTTAAGTGGTGTTTAATAATTGAAATACTGTCTTGCTGTATTAGCGGTTTATTGTATTTTCAAATTTTACAAGTATTTTTCATCTCCTGTTAGAAGTCAAACACTGAAGGTAAATTAATACTGTGATTTTTACTCATAACCAGTACCACTGAAGCTTTCCTAAAACCTGTACTAGTAAAAGCAAAGCCAAATTCATCGCTGTTAAAATAATTACGATTCGTCGCTGTTAAATGAATTAGGAATGCCACCGTTAAATTAATTATGATTCAGCGACAAATCAAAGAGAATTCATCTACAAATTCTCTTTGATTTTTTGCCATTAAATTAATTAGGATTTCACGACGTATCATAGAGAATTCATAGGTAGATGAATTCTCTTCAATTTGTCTCAGAATCCAAATTAATTTAATGGTGACGAATATTAGAGAATTCGTAGGTAGATGAGTCCTCTTCAATCCGTCGTAGAATCCTAATTAATTTAACGGCAACGAATCCAAGAGAATTCATAGATAAATTCCTTTCGATTCGTCGCAGAATCATAATTAATTTAATGCAGATGAATCAAAGAGAATTTGAAAGTTGATGAATTCTCTTCAATTCATCATTGAATCACAATTAATTTAACGGCGGCAATCCTAATTAATTTAACGGCGACGAATCATAATTAATTTAACAGCGACAAATTGAACAGAATTTGTAGATGAATTCTCTCTTCTCTTCAATTTGTCGCTGAATCCTCATTACTTTAACGGCGGTGAATTTGGCTTTGCTTTTATTAGTACAGGTTTTGGGAAAACTTCAGTAGTTACTAGTTATAAGTAAAAATCACAGTATTAATTTACCTTCACAGTGTTTGGCTTCATTATTCAAACACATAATAATAGGAGATGAAAAATACTGGTAAAATTTAAAAATACAAGTAACTGCTAAAACAGCAAGACACTAGCTCTGTTTGATAGGATTACACTAACTTACACCAACCTACACCGGTAGGAATATTCCACAAATATTCAAATAAAACTTGGCGCAAAGTTGCATAACATTCCTACATTTGTGGAATCACCCTCCTGGTGTAGGTTGGTGTAAGTTGGTGTAGTCCTATCAAACAGAGCTAGTATTTCATTAATCAAACACCACCTAAACCTGATAAAATAAATAAATTTTTTCCTAAGGAAATATCAATTTGGAAATAAAAATGTGACACTTTTTAGCTTGTTTACACTGTGTTATATTATCAGTAAGGCAGGTTCATTATATATAATGTCTATGCACCCCCCTGAAATTTTATTATAACGAATGAATTATCATTGAGCGCTGAAAGTAAATGATTATTAAACATGAAAAAATATCATATGAAAAAAAAATACAAAAAAAGGGTAATAAATTTTTGGTAACTATTGCTGCTGCGCTTCTCGAAAAAATAAATAATAGAATAAATAAATAAATGCATATATAAAATAAATATTAACAATATAAAAATGTATGAATAAGATTTGGTAACATGCAAAAAAAAAATAAAAAGTATGAAATAAAATAGTAACCATAGCTCTGTTTGATAGGACTACACCAACTTATACAGCCTACATCGGGACGGCGATTCCACAAATGCAGGAATGTTATATATGACTTTGTGCCAAGTTTTACTTGAATATTTGTAAAACATCCTTACTGGTGTAGGTTGGTGTAAGTTAGTGTAATCCTGTCAAACAGAGCTAATGTTCATTCATAAATAGTTGAATGAGAAAAAAAAGAAAAAGGCATGCGATAATATTTTACGATAAAGATAATGATTATGTTTGAGATTGCATAGATGTATGAGAAACAGCAGTTATAGTATACATTGTAAGCATTAAGGAAATTTGTGTTGCGGTATTGTGTCAAGTGCTATTGTATTTTTATTAGATCAGAAAAAGGCGAGATTTTTTTTTAATCTAAGGTTGTGTTTGTGGTTTGTTAATAGATATGAAGGCGGTGATTTTTATCGGTGTCAGTTTTATTTTCTTTGGGGAATTTTATCTTTGTATGCAGGCGAGACTTTATTGCTTTTATCTGACCTATATTCCTCTTCAGTGGTTTGAAGATGAATACTTTTTCTATTATGAGTGTTTAAGGGTTTAAACTTGTTGAATTTTCACGCTGTTTCTTTATATGGAGAGTGTAGAAGTAAGAGGATTTTTATTTTTTGTGTATTTTCCCGTTGTATGAGATGCGAGAGTTTATTTTATTCTTTCTATAGGGGTTTTTTATTTTCATGTTTTAGACTTGTTGTGACTTATTATTTGGCCTGTGGTACGACTTATATTTATTGGGATTTTGGAAATAAACCAATTTTATTATTATGTATATATGTTGGTATTTTCAAGAATTTTTATAACAATGTTTTCAAGTTTTGTCCGATCTAGAGATTTTGTTAAAATATCTGTTAGCTGATTTTCTGAGGTAACAGATCTAAAATTCATGAGTTTTTGTTCGATTGCTTCTAGAATTGAATAACATGTTATCATTAATGCCCTCAATTTCTTTTGCCTGCCCCTTAAAATATTTTTTGAGTTGAGATGTTGTCCTCCATAATATTTACAATTAATTTTTCATCAAAAATTTCAAAATGCATATTCTGTATTACTTTTATCATACCTAATGTATCGAACATGGCTATAATATCAGTGGCCATCATGTGTAGTTTATTTGGAGCAGTTACAGTCTATTAAATCTCTATTTGCAAATATCATATCCCCTGAAATTTGTTGGACAAAGTCCATGTAACTCTCACATATCTTGTACACTACCTGAAAACACTGAACTCTCAATAGCTCTGTTTGATAGGATTACACTAACTTACACCAACCTACACCTGTAGGGATATTCCACAAATATTCAAGTAAAACTTGGCGAAAAATCACATAACATTTCTACATTTGTGGAATCGCCCTCCTGGTGTAGGATGGTGTAAGTTGGTGTAGTCCTATCAAACAGAGTTAATATGTAACATTTGTATTCTTATTCCTACACACACTGTTACGTCGTAGTGGGGAACCCGTCGTTTCTCTAGCCACAACGCCAACTGTATTTTTGTCTATTGTTCAACCCTCTATTCAATGTTGTTGAATTAAATTTGTTTCTCTTCTTACTTGAAAATACAATTCTCGGTTAAATATTATTACCACAGTTTTCATGAAATATTAATATCCTCACAATACAAATGAAAAATAATGTAAAAAGAATTTTTAAATATATCAATAATACTCAACATTACTACCTAACATATAAATCTTTAGGAAAACATATAGAGGCATTTGTAGATGCATCATACGCACCTTAAGTTAATGATGAAATAATAGATCCGAATAATCTTTCTAAGGGGAAATCTGTAACTGGATATCTTGTGTTCTGTAACGGTGATCTCATAAATTGGTCTGTCCATAAACAATCAATTATGGAAAGCTCTTCAACAGCTGTCAAAATTATAGCTATTTATGATTCCTTAGATGACCTAAAAATAATTTGGCTATTAATGAAAGAAATATATCAACAAATAATACTTATTCAAATAAACAAAGATAACATATCTACACAAAGAATTTGTTCAGGCGGTACTTAGAAACGCGTTAGAGCACTTGCGATTAAATGTTATAAAATCCTAGAAGAATATGAAAATAAAATTATAGAATTTAAAACTGTAAACTCACAAAATCAATTAGCAGACTTATTAACAAAGGCTCTTGAAAAATCAGTTTCAACATTTAGTTGAACAAATTCTTGAAACCTCCAAGATATTTGCTATTTCTTAATGATATCATAATAAACATAATCTATACAAAAACAGAAATAATTCATAATTATATATAATATAATAAATATACAAAAAGTTACATCTATACCATCAGATAACTGACGTTCTTGAACCTTTAACTTATTCACATAATATAATAATTAATTTAAAAGACTGAATTGTACTTACCTTTTGTATGACTTTTTTGTAAATAATACTAGTCACTTTTTATTTTATATGTAAACACATTCGAAATCATATATCTTAGGTACCATTTATAAAACTGTCAATTCATGTTACCTTTTTATTAAAACAAATGTTCCTTTTTATATTTACTAATTTTTTTACATATATAAAAAATTTTTATTGTACTCGATCTATAAAAGTTCAGGGGGTGTTGGACAAAGTCCATGTAACTCTCACATATCTTGTACACTACCTGGCAATACTGAACTCTCAATATGTAACATTTGTATTCTTATTCCTACACACACTGTTACATCGTAGTGGGAAACTCGTCGTTTCTCCACCCACAACACCAACTGCATTTTTGTCTGTTGTTCAATAATTCATTAAATGTTGTTGAATTAAATTCGTTTCTCTTTTTACTTGAAAATACAATTCTCGGTTAAATATTATCACCACAGTTTTCATGAAATTTCAATATTATTGATTATTTTTTTCAAAAATTACTAATCATTTCCTGAAAAATTAGTAATTACGAATAATTTGACCTAAGGAAAATTTTTTTTGTCTATTTTATCCCAAATTTTGTCTTAACCAATAACCAGAAAAGTTGTTTTGGTTAACCAGAATAATAACCAGTAACCAAATAATTAGATTTTTAAACAATAACCAGTAATCAGAAACCAATATAGATTTTTATTGGTTCCCAGTAACCAGTAACCCCAAAAATGTTTTGGTTACAAGCCCTTGGCTACCAAGATGTGAGGAAGTGCAAGAATCATTGAAGAAAAGAGGAACTCAATACAAATAGTTGCCAAATTATATTAATGATCAACTGAAATACATTATTCAAATAAAATATGAAATGGCGAAGCGCAGTGCTAGCGTAGATTGTAACTAGAACTTATAACCAAAACATTTTTGGGGTTATGGGTTACTGGGAACCAATAAAAATCTACATTGGTTTCTGATTACAGGTTATTGGTTAAAAGTTTAATTATTTGGTTACTAGTTATTGTTTTGGTTAACTGAAACAACTTTTCTGGTTATTGGTTTTGGTTACGACAAAATTTGGGGTAAAATATACAAAAAAAATTTTCTCAAGTCAAATTATCTATAATTAATAATTTTTTAGGAAATAATTAGTAATTTTTGAAAATAATAATTAATAATATTGATATTTCATTAAAATTTAAAAAAAAAACAATTCTTTCTGCTTATCGTTCTAGTTAAAGGTTTCAGCATTTTATGGGAATTGGTTATTGATTATTGGTTAGGTGAAAATTTTTTGTTTTGGTTATTGGTTCCCAAATCAATGTTGTCAATGTGTTTAGGTTTTTAGTGGTTATTGTTCTGGTTATGGTTGTGGTTACAAGCCCTATATAACTAGAGATATGAGATTGAAATAAGTGGAACGTATGACATGTTGTATATATATATTAGCGATGATGATGATGATGATGAGTGAGTGAGATGGAATTTTTATATCAACAAGTTGTAACAAGTTGCAAGTTATTAATCTGGCGTTTGCCTGGTGTTCGGTGTTACACCTCCCTGACATGAAAACTTGGTGAATAGAACAAACCTGTAGTGGGTTTGTTTTATTTGCCACACATGGTAGACATCAGGTTGACAACAGGAGGTGCTATTCCTCTTTTGTGCGATGAATGGACAAATTGAAGAGCGGAGTCCACTCGAGAGTAGGGGAATAGTTTCCTGTGGTGTCACAGCGGTGTCGTTATTTGTGGCAAAAATAAAACAAGCTAGTTTAGTGTAGTTGATAAAATTGTACGAAGTAATTGCAATTGTAATTTGTAAAAATTAGATTGTAACTGATGTGAGGCAGTAAATACGAGGAACGAAAGAGTAAGAGAGAAGTATTCACAATAGAATTTATTAGCAGACTAAAAATATAATTTCAAGTAAAATACGATTCAGTACGAAATGGCGAAGCAACAGCGTTATCGGTTCGAGAATAGTAGGGGAAGCACTTGGTGATGAGAGTGTACGTATGACATATATATATATATATATATATATATATATAGTATGATCGTGATGATGATGAAGAAAGAGAGAAGGTGGGATTTCGTATCAACACCCCCCTGAAATTTTACCAATCGAGTTCTTCATCCAATTTGAAAATATATTAATTCACATAAAAAGAATAATTAAAAAAAAATATGTAATAACATGATGTTTTAGAAAGAAAAAAAAATATGGTAACTTTAGTTTTCGAAAATAATTTTTGGTTGCTGTGCTTCGAGAATAATTAAACGAATATAATAAACAATTAAATCACATGCATATGTATAATATGTATATATATAAAAATAGTAAATGGTAACCTGTAAAAAAAAATATTGATTAAAAAAGAAAATAATAATAATAAAATGGTAACATGCAGAAATATTTCGTATATATAAATGACTAATAAATGATTCATTGAAAAGTGTGCTCGAATAAATTCTCGAACATTTACGAGTGTATGAAAAAGAAAAAAAAAAAAAATTGAATGAAAAGAAATAAAATGAACAAAAGGTTTTTAAGATATACGATCGTGCATCGGAAATGTTACGTTTAACAATCTTATCATAATACGTTGGCATGCAATAGTATGAAACGATAATATATGTTGTCCGTTAGCTTTATCTTTTATGTTTCTCTTTGTGTTTGAGGTGGCGTTTGACATGTTTATTTTTGGATAAGGCAGGCTATTAGGTTTATCTTTATTGAGGTCATGTAATGAGTTTTTATCTCTCGTATATTGTTAAGATTTTCCTTTCATACTCTATGTGGGAATTTTTCGTGTATTTTTCTCACGCTTGTATAAAGTTGTATGCTATTTCTATTATTTGCGTTTATAGGGTTTATGCTTGCTCGATTTTAATTCTGTTTTCATTGTTGGGTTTGCAGCAAAATCGAGTATTTATTTTTGACAAGTATTTTCGTGTGTATTTTCTTTTGAGTACTATTTATGAACAATGTAAGAGTATTTTTTCTTGTACAATATGCTTCAAGTTTGGACTTTGGTGTTTGACTTGATACGACTTGACTTGTTTTGGACGGGTATTTTCTTCTTCAAATAAATGTGTATAATATTATCTGTATATATTCGTGTTTTCTAGAACTTTGACAATTGAATTTTTGAATTTTGTTCTATCTAAAGATTTCGTAAGTAAATCTGCAAGCTGATTTTCAGAATTGACAGATCTAAAGTGAATTATTTTTTCTTCTATTGCCTCTAAAATCGAGTAACATTTTATCATCAGAGCTCGCGATTTCTTTTGGCTTCCACCAGAGCAAATTTTTTGAGTTGATATGTTATCCTCCATTACGTCCACAGTTATTTTTTCCCCAAAAATTTCAAAGTTCATGTGTTGGATTACTTTTATTATATCGAGAGTGTCAAAAACTGCTATGATTTCTGCAGCGGTACTAGATGAAGCATGGATTGTCTGTTTTGAACAATTCCATTCTATCAAATCCCCATTTGCAAAAATCATAAAACCAGTAATTGATTTTCCCTTTTCTAAATCGTTTAGATCAATATTATTATCGTCTACTTGGGGGGCATATGAAGCATCAATATATACTTGTATTCCATCTCCCTCCAATCTATATGTTATATTATAATTTTTTGTGGAACTAATGTATCTGAATATTCTCCTTACATAGTTTTTTAATGTATCGTTTGAATTATTTTGGTAATGTGAAAAAAAATTTACTGGGAACAATATGTCAGGTCTGGTTAGCCTAGCTAGATATAACAATCCACCAATCATCGATCTATATTCTGTATCATCTTTTCCATTTTCAACTTTTTCTATCTTTAGGGCAGTTTCCATTGGTGTATTTGTCTTTTTTATTTCCGAAATACCAAATTTTTTAATCATTTTTTCTATATGTTTATTTTGGGATAGTATTATTGTTTTATTTTTTATATCTCTTTCTATTTCCAATCCCACAAAAAATTTTGGATTATTAATAATTGTGATAGTAAATGATTTTTCTAGTTGTTCATTAATTCTTGTAATTGCAATTTGCAAATTTGAAGCTATCAGAATATCATCTACATAGCTTAAAAAATATGTGTTTTCGTTGTCTTTAGTCTTTTGATATAGACATCTATCAGCTTTTGTTCTTATGAAACCCATTTCCTTTATTTTGTAGTCTAGTAGATCGTACCAAGATTTACTTGATGTTTTAAGTCCGTATATTGATTTTTTTAATTCTAGGACTTGGTTTGAATTAATATTTATCCCCTCGGGTTTTTTGACATAAATAGGTTTTATAATGGGGGAGTTCAAGTATGCCATTTTGACATCATATTGTACAAGAATTAACTTAAGTTTATTAACTATAGAGAGCAACCATATAATTGTGCTTATTGATGCAACTGGTCCGTGTGTTTCGGTAATACTATATTCAGTTTGGTCTTTAAATCCTCTCGCTACTAATCTGGCTTTGGGTTTGGGGTTGCCGAATTCATCGTATTTTATTGTAAATATCCACCTAGTATCTATTAATTTTTGCCGGTCATAATCCACAATTTCCCAAACCTTCATATCATTTAGTGAATTGAATTCATCATTAATTGCATTTACCCATTCTATTCTAAAAGGATTATTATTTATTTCGTTAAAGTTTTTTGGGACACAATCTTCAATGTATGATTTATTATAATTGACATTGATATTCATAATTATTGGATTTGTTATTCCCAGATCCTGTTCGTAATTTGCTGGTTGAATTATTAACTTTCTGTTGGATGTTTCCAATGATTTAATATTTTGAGACTCATCTACCCTTACGTCACATGCAATATACGATTTTGTTTCAAATGGGTCTCTCAGACAATATCCCGTATTTGTGTATCCCATCATTATGCTTTTTTCTGCTCTTGGAGCCAATTTTGGGTCTATTTTGTTTTTTGATTTTGTTTTGGCTTTGGTTGCGTTTTGTTTTCTCACTTCAAAGGGAATGTGACGATATGTTAATGAGCCAAATACTTTTAAGTTTTTCAAATTTGGTTTTGTGCTATAAAATAATTCGTATGGAGTTTTAAAATCTTTGTTGGCTTTAGTTGGTGAACGATTTATTAAATATGCTGATGTAACAATTGCGTATGACCAATATTTAATGTCCAGATTGGCATCAATGAGCATAGCTCTTACTCTTCTCATGAGTGTCTGGTTCTGCCTTTCGGCTACGCCATTCAACTCTGGGGAGTAAGGAACTACGTAATCCATTGTTATACCATTTTCCTGACAATAATTTACTATTTTTACATCTGTATATTCTTTTGCATTGTCACATTTGATGGTTCCTATGGGAAAATTTGGAAATTTATTTTTCATTGACATTATTATATTTTTAAATTCAGTTGCCACTTGATTTTTTGTTGTTATGGGCATGACAAATGTGTATTTTGAGTAGTGATCGATGAAGGTTAGAATATATTTTTGATTTGCGATCGATGGTGTGAATGGACCCATTATGTCTGAAGATGTTATTTCTAATTTTCTAGACGGTTTTGTTCTCATTCCATTATGCCCTGGTCTCGTATTGTTTGCAATGCAGCAAATTTGGCAGTTTTTAAAATCATCGTCTCTAAAGTTCATTTTTTCTGGAATACCAACAGATAAGTTTTTTAATTTTTGTATATAGCGTGCATTTAAGTGACCCAGCCTTCTATGTATAATCATTTTTTTATTTAATATATTATTATTATTATTTGTAATATCATTTATACCATCAGTATTATCATTGTTATTTGATTTTTCATCATTTGGTAAATTTTCTTCATTATTATTATTATTATTATTATTTTCACCCCCCTCAAGTGAATCTATATTATTATTTTCTAAGGGGTTTTCGACTTCTTCCTGTATTTCTAGTTCGATTGAAAAATCCTCCCATTTGTCCTCATTTTCTTGGGTTACTGGACATATTTTTGTAGGGCTATCTAATTTTGTATTTGTGTATTCATCATCATTATTATTTTTTATATTTTCATTATTATTATTATATATATTATAATGGATATAAAATATTCCATTTTCTTTTGGGGCAGTTATTAGAGTTTCCCCACTTTCTATAAAATATATATTAGCACAATTCTTTTGTTGGTCGATATTTACTGTACCCGTGTTTGTGATTTTTATTGCACTAATTATACAGTATTTAAGTCAGGTACGTAATGTACATCATTTAATTCTATTAATGATTGTATTTTGTTAGAATTTTCAATTTTTATGGTCATTTGACCAGTGTGGGTGGCATACAAAAAGGCATTTTTACCCGCACACTGAAGTTTTACAGGGGTGACGAATTTTTTAATATTACTTAATTTATTTATATCGGCTGTTAGATGCACCACCGCAGCTCCATCCAAAATTGCTTTGTTTTCTAGGTGTGTATAACTTTCATTTATTTCATTATTTTTAATTAATTTATTTAATAACCATTCATTTGAATTATTCGTATATTTCCTGATCATGCAGGACATCTTTACCTGTTGTTCAGGGTTCTCTTTTTTATTTGATGTATTATTATTTTGGACTGGTTTTGGTGGGTAATTATTTTGGCTTTTATTAGTATTATCATTACTATTTTGTTGGGTATTATTATTATTACAGTTTTGGGCTATGTGCCCATTTTGACCGCATTTATAACATTTTGGGTTATTTTGGTTATAATTTCTATTATTACCTCTATAATTATTACCACGATAATTCCCATTATTTCAATAATTATTTCCCCTATAATTTCCGTTTCCGTTACTATTCGAATTATTATTATTATTATGTTGTGTATTTGATTCATTCCCATTTGCATTACTATTAGCACCATAATTCTGATTGTTGCCTCTATAGTTATTATAATTATTACCTCTATAATTGTTCCTTCCTCGATAATTATTATTACGACCTCTATAGTTATTATTATTATTGCCATTTCCATTATTTCTATAGTTATTAGAATTATTATTAGGATAATTATTATTTTGTTTCTTTAATGTCTGATCTCTAAATTTTTGATCAGCATCTTCCCTTAGAATCCGTTTAAAATTATCGATGTTTTGTTCATTGGGGTAGATTCTCAAATTGCATTTTTGCAAGGGCTTGTTCATAGCATAGTGCAAGTTGTAAGTTTTCTAATTCTTCTCCTTCGCTCACTTCTTTTCCACTATCTCTTACATCTGTAACAAGCTCATCCCATTTTTTAAGGAATCCTCTCATATTTCCCCCAGATTGGAATCTGAATTCCATCCACTTAGATTTAGCCATGTTAGCTGTAACTGATGTTTTGGTACCGTATATATTATCTAATTTTTTTAACATCATTATTGCTGTGTTACAATCTCGTATTTGTTTAGTGATATCATTTGAAACTCTTTTCAGTACAAATGCTTTAGCATTATCTAGCATTTTACAATAGTTTATCATTTCTTTATTGGGCCTAAAATTTAAATAATCAATGTGGGATATATAAGATTCTAAAAATTCATGTTCTCCAAAAATATCATAGTAACCAGCACCCCTAATGGCCGAAATAATCATTCGTCTCCAATCCAAGTAATACTTTCCATTGAACACTTTTCCTAATGGAGCTTGAATGGGTTTGATTTCATTTATGTTCGACATGGTTTGTTCAACTTTTTTGAAACCTAATAAATTATCTTCTATATTTGTGATAGATACAAATTTTTTGTTTTTAGCTTTTTCTTTTGCAATATTGCTAACTATATTTTGCTCTTTTAATTCAATTTTTTCGTTTTTTCCTTCTATATTTTTAATTTTTTCTTTAACTTTTTTCTCCAGTTTTCTTGGTCTTTTCAATTTTATTATTTATTATTTTAAAAATCTATTTATGAATTTTTTCTCTGATTCCAATGAACTGTATATTCTGGATGAAAAATAATTTGGTGTTGAATCAGATATTTTAATATATTTCAATGAACTAATTTCCTCTATTTTTCCTGAGATATCAATTGTGAAAGACTCTAATATTATTTCTCCCGTAAAATACGTGTAATAAGGAAGATTATATATTTCTAGTTTCAAATTTACTACTTTTTCCCCTTCAAACTTCTTCAATAATTCCTCTAATTCCTCTTTCTCAATACTATACTCTCTTATTTTATTTTCTAATATGTTTATTAAAGTTGACATATATTTTATAAGTGGGAAGGGAAAACAATTATATATCGCCACCTCAAATGCACAATGAAAAATTTAAAACAAAAAACGTAAAAAATAATTCAACTAAACATATATTACCTTAACATGAGTGTATATTTTTTTTATTTTTTTTTGTTGACCCGTTGTTGTGTGTATTCGTATTTTTTGAATCCAAATTTCACCGTTGTAATCTCCGCCGAATTTTGTCGTAGGTTGGCCCAAAAATTTGTGGTCTTCGTTGTTGGTGATCTCTGGTAGAGTCCTTAAAGATGGGAGCAGAAGATTTCCTCAGGTGGTTCTCTGTATCGTTGGCGGTCCTTTCTGAATTGTAGTTCGTTGACTTTCAGGGTCGGCTGTTATTGGATCAGGAACAATTTTTTGGTTACTTTTTTTTTTTCGACTTCGAAAAAAAATTTTAATTAAAAAATTCGAGTTTAACTTTTTTGATTACACGACACTTTTCGTGTATTATTCGTTTTAAAAATATAAATTTTTGCACAACAATGAATCGATTTCAAAAAATAATAAGTCTGCTATTTCATAGTTTAATTTTATTCTTCTCTTACTGTTCAACCGCAGCGATGGCTACCATGATGTGAGGTGGTAAATACGAGGAACGAAAAAGAGTAAGAGAGAAGTATTCACGATAGAATTTATTAGCAGACTAAAAATATAATTTCAAGTAAAATACGATTCAGTACGAAATGGCGAAGCAACAGCGTTATTGGTTTGAGAATAGTAGGGGAAGCACTTGGTGATGAGAGTGTACGTATGACATATATATATATAGTATGATTGCGATGATGATGAAGAAAGAGAGAAGGTGAGATTTCGTATCAACAGTAACCAAGTATATTAGTTATTACTTATTTATCTATGATTGGAGCTAACCTTTGACTATATAGCTTATGGACTGCTAGAACTGATAAGAAATACATAAGGTTGAATGGAAGACCGCTAAAGCCACTGTTAACAGGCGTTCTTTTTACAAAAAATGACCTTTGGTGATATGTGATAGTGATTACAAATTTCCAATTCTGGCTAGAAAAAAATTAATTTTTATAATTCGTTAATTTAGTAATTAAAATTATATTTGCGAATCGAAGAGCTTTAAGTCATCGACAAATCAATGTTATTAAATGCACACAAATTGAATAGAATTCGTCGACAAATTCCATTTGATTCGTGAGTAATAATGACTGATTTGTCGATGAATTCTTTTCAATTTATCGGCGAATTAATGTTCTTAAACACAAGGCATTAATTCGTGTGTAGCCCTTAATTTGTCAACAAATTAATTTTACATACTTCCATGATTCTTTCACTCAACTATATTTTATGATACTTGCCTGTGAAGAAGTAACTCCATGAGATTTTTGAGCATCATATGATAAACCACTGACACTCTGAAATTGTCTGCTACAGTATGAACATTTATGAACCTACACATAACAAAACAATTGTTGTGCATTGGGAGAAGATTTTTCTTATATTAGCAGTTGTTTTCTAACAAGCGTGACATTTCAGTATATAAGTACGTAATTCTTTGATTAGTTTTCCATCGACAGTAATAACATTTAATCCCATTTGCATTAAAACGTTCTGTATATAAAAAAAGTAAGAATTAGGAACGAAATAATTAGGTCTAAATATAAAATTCACTTCTACCTAATACAAATTCAGTTTTCACACAAAGTACCTTTTTCGAAAAGTAACGCCTGCAAGTGTTCGGCTTCAAGATTTTATCAGTTCTAGCAGTCCATAAGCTATATTGTCAAAGGAGCTAACAGTTAGCGAACCGAACCGATTATCGAAATGATTGGATGATTTTAATTTATCAACTAGTCGATTTTTGAATTTGTGCATTGATTAATAGATATAGTTATTACTAATTTACCAGTCATTGCTTTATTAGTTTTGCCTTTGATTATGATTTCTGATTCTGAAACTTGAGTACGATTTCTCACCTTCCGATAGTCCGATTCCAGTCTTCGTGATTGTGAAATAAATTGTGTGCTACTCAAAATTTAAATCGCTGGTGCTAATGAGATTTCAATTTCAGTCGTAGTTTAGACGGGTTTGCGTGTCCTCATCGTGTTTTGACACTAGTTTCCTTTATTTTTATTTTATTTTCATGTTACCGGTAAATATTTGAACAAAATGAAATCGTTTACTTTATATTGTATATTCGGTGCTCTGATTATTGGATGCTCAGCCACAGATCTATTTAGGTAAGTGCAGATTCTCAAGTCTATCGTAATTACAGCTCGAAACGTTTGTAATTCCGATTAATTTGTTATGGCTTGGAAGATTAAAATCGGATTCGTTTTTGAGAACGTCGTCAGACGAAAACATGTTTCTACCCCTCAATTTTGGAAACAGCGAAGATCCGGTATATTTTATGTGGGTTTTAGAAGAAAATCTACGATAATAAAATTGATCTGGTATTGAGACCAAGGAGTAGGTTTGTTTGTGGTCGTATAACGCCGGGAAAAGTTTGGCAATCTTACTTAAAATCCATAGTATATATATATATATGTTGCAGTCAATTTCTAAAATTAGCCTCTATCGAAAATGCCTAGGAACTTACTATTTTGCGGTCAAATGCTGTAATGAATCCGCGCTATAGCTTTTGACTTAATGAATTTAGGCATTATATTGTATATAATACGCATCACTCTCCGGAATTCACTATAATTTATTTGACTATTAGTATTTGATGATGTATTGATTTTGATTAGCGAATAATATTGATAAAACTTGGCCAAATTCTATAATTATAGAAAATGCCGGAGAGTAATGCGCACTACATGTAGTACCTAATTTCATTTAGTCAAGAGCTATAATGCTGATTCATTGTAGCATTTGACCGCAAAATAGTATATGCCTAGGCATATTCAAAATATCTCTACCTCACATCAATTGTGGTAAATGTATTTTTCGAAAGTGTCAAATTTTGTAATGGCTGCCATTCAAAAATCAGTCGACCGATTTCGCTTAAATTCAATACCAAACCAGTACCTAATAGTCCCTAACTGCCATAAAAATTTCAAGCCAAAATCTTCGAATTTACGGCAGTTACTGTGATGATGACATGGTAGATTTACAACATTTTGAGAACCTCTTTCACCAAAACTAGCGGATGAATTTCAAAAATTTTGACCTGAATGAGTAGCTCATGAAAGCTTCTATCACTACTCCAACTTTAATGTTGGATAAGACATAGTGTGCATGAGCAGCCAAGGCAGTGAATTAATAATCTAACCAAGTCCCTAGCTACGCGTGCTTGAAATTTTACTTTTCAACTTAAAGGTAGAATCTAGTAATATCTTTCACTTCACATATACTTAATTTGTATGAAATCGTCAGTTTTTGAGGTGGGTGTTGAAAAAATAGTATGTGACCCTTGTGCGAAGTAGGGGATTGTTACTCATGTGATTTGTGGCCTTTGGTTTGTGATGTATAAATCACTCATATCAAAATCACCTACTTTATGCACTTGTATCATAAGTAACTATTTTCCATTGGGTGATAGATAAAAGAACTCTAGTGCACAATACTTCGCTAGAAAATCTACTTTGCCAGTTTTCTTCTGTAATATTAAAAAAGAAGAAGTGAACAGTAAAAGAAAATGCCTAAATTAATGCAATTCAGAAAAGACACTTGTGACCCTTTGTGCCATAAATTTAATAAGAAAAAGATAATTCCAACAACATATCCAACTTATTTTTCTTCAGAAACTTTTTTTTTTTCTACATTTTCCTTAGTAACTACTAAACTTGTTGGCAACAAAATTCCAATCAGATCTGGTCCTATGTATAAAAACTACCATTTGTGAAATTCCTTTTATAGTTTTTTCAAAACTATTAACACAACATTTTCTCTAAACATTTTTATTTTCCAGGTTTATGGGCAAACTACTGAACTAATAAGTACCAGTCTTCTACTAGAATTGCACGTACATAAGAAGGATGTATTATGAAAATTTCAGCCAGATCCCTTCTTTAGTTTCATTAAAACACTGGAAAACTGCTTTTCCAGTAATTTTTTTTTCTCCATTTTCCTTGGAAACTACAGGACCAATAGGCACAAAACTTATTTCAGACTTGTTTCTATATGTATAAGGACTACGTTTTTCAAAAATTTCATTCCTACACCTTTTGTAGTTTTCTCAAACTTTGAATGCAGGTGATATTGATATGCCAGTATACAGTCATTAATGGCAAGTTTGAGTTATCGACAACCATGTATTGCTGTGGGCAGATGGTCAGAGTTGGTGGAGAAGGTACCACAAAAGTGTAGTCCTCATTGGTGAATAGGAATCTTGCTCATTCCTACATCATCTTCCTTGGGGTTACCAGATTTGGGGAAATCTGGTTTGGATGGTGAGACAATTGGTGGAAGTTTTTTTACAGGTATCATGTCCGTGTCCATGAGTAATTCCTCTTCAATCTTGACCAATTCCTTTTCATGCTCCAAAAAGGGATTGGGAGCACATATTATCTATGCATTCTACAGTGTTTTTCAAAGTTGAATCTAATTTAGGTTCAAGATTGGCAGAAAATTTTGATGCGTTTATTTTTATAATAGGATTTTTATTATTTTTGAGAGAATTTTTATTTCCTCCGTGCTAGATGCTCAGACTTATGATTAGGATGCTGATTTTTAAGTTTCTTACTTCCTACGGGCCTGCCTATTTTGTGGGGGCTTATTGGGTCCCAAGGGTCATATATTTTTGTTCTGACATCGTGAGAAAATTGGACTATTTTGATATTGAATTTGATTTTTTTTTTCTGGTACGTGGTAGTTATTGTGAGCTTTTCTCTGTGAGTGTAAATCAAGTACTATACATGAAAGGATAGAGAAATACGAAAACAAGATTGATTTCTTATTTTTATCTATTTTTTTCATTGTGTTGTAGAAGTTGTGGGCCAGCATGAACCAAAGCACTGTGAAAAGCAACAATGTTTCAAGGTTTGTATCTATAAATTTAAAAAAATTACAGAAAATGGTAACAGTAGTTTTCTTTAGTCATGAAATGGAAAATCTCCATCACCACCCCATGTAACTCCTCTATGAGGTCAGTTTTAATTCCCTATTTTCAAGGAAATTGAGTAATGATGAGTGACACGAGTGAGAAGTAGGTGATTTCTACTTGAGTGGTTAGCAATGTACCAAATTTTGCACTTGTGGCAGAATCACTCGCTTCTCACACTTGTATCAGGAAAAACTATTTTATTTTTTTATTTTTTTATATACTTTTATGTAACCTTGTTTGGGAACAGAATTTAACTTTGTTTTTGGTTCGCAAGTAGATGAACCTGCAAATAGTTAGCAAATATTCCACTAGAGTATTACTAAAGGGCTAAGGCCTAAGATCGCAGTTGTGGGTTAGGTTCTTCAATCATTCAGTACTGGATACCCAGTAGCCCTATTTCATCAGTGTTAAAGCATAGTATGATGCTTAAGGCTGATTCACTATTAATAGGAGTGCAAACAAGAATGTGAATGTGTAAGATAAAAGTACCATAAAAATGAAGCCATTCACATTAGGCTGCGAATGAGAACTGCCTGAAAACATGAATGGGAAAGATGGTTCAACTGGTTCTCTGATTTTTCATACTGCACATGAGCAGTTTACTTTTTTATCACCTACAATTCACAATACTGGTACCCTTCTTGTTCCAGTCAACATTGTATTGTGAACATAACTCATTCCCATGCATTCCCATTCCTGTTTTTTACATTTTCATTCACATTTCTGTTAATTGTGAACCTTCCATTACTTACCTGGTGAAAAAATGCGCTGGTAGATGGTAAACTAGCTCATGTAAATAAGAATTAGCGCTTGTGGAATATTTTGTGAAAAGATATTCTCACCAGAAGGTAATCTACAGATTTTGCATGTTCAACCACTTCATATTTAACATATGGGTAAGCCAAAACCTGGGCAAACACTGGCAATTTTAGAGCCGGTTTGGACGGTTTATATACGGGCTTAATTACACTCATATTGACACACATACATAGCAAATACGTATGTTTGTGTGAGTGGCCCAGTTGCGTCATTTCTTATGGTGATAAGAAATGATGGGCCAGTTTATGTACAAAATTGTGACATCAACTTATTGTTGAGATTAGTTACAGTTTGGTACTTGTACATTACTTGCATGTATGTGCTAGTAATTATGATCAAACCTACATCTTGCAACAGTTTGTTTAACACTATAAAGACGAATATTGGCCTGCCTTGCAGCGGCAACTGTTGTTGGGGGTTCAAGCCCCTAAACCTCATACAAGTGAGTCTCCAAAGTGCCCTTATTTATTTGCTTGTTGGTGAGCTGATGAAGTTGAAAACTTTCAACTTTTGAGCTGGTACAGAAACTACTGTCAGTAGCTGATGTACCTTAGCTTATATCCTAGCTCAGTGTGAATTAGGATACTGGTAAAATTTATGATAACATCTTCATTTTTTAACAGCTTTTTTACCAGCGTATAAACATAAAAACTAAGCTGGTTGAATTAGCATTAGTAAACCAGCTTACCAGTAGCTGGTAAATATGCATCGTGTAAACTATACTTAATTAAACTTGCCATGATTATAAAATCCATAAATGGGCATAGATTTTCTGCACATGTGTAGTAGATCATTTTTCATATGTTTTCAGTGTTTTAGTCATGTGAATCTAAAGCTGCGTAAGACCTTGCTGTGAATCTAGTGAAATCTAGTCAAATAGTCATTTATGTGTTTTAGAATAATTATACTGGCATGGATTTTTGTATTTACTTAGGTAACCTGGAGTGCGATCATGAACTTAATTGATACCTAATTTTTAAGAGTTGCTAAGGATTGTTTACCATTTTATCAACACAATTATGAAAGTTTGTTATCTTGATAATTTGATTGATATGGATTGCTAGCTATCAACTCCTCTCCACCATTTGTTAGAGTTTGATACCTTTGATAATCATCTATAGTTCTTTCATTATCATTGATTTTATTTTAGTTGTTCTCACGTATGACCAATTATGTGATTAGGTATATCGCATTTTTAATAATTATTTATGTCCTTAATGAGGTTAAGGTTGAATGAATTTTTCGAGTCTTATCAGTATAATGTAGAAACTTTGTTGGATGAATTAAAACTATGCGAATTTTCTATATTGTCGAACGCAATTACGATCAAACCGTCATTTGTAGAGACATTAACATATGTTTACTTAAGATCCTGTGAAAATTTCGCGGAAATCAAATGGGTAGTTCTTGAGATATTGCTGGAATCGCCTAAGTAAGTAGATCAAATTCATCAATATAATTGAATTTCACAATCTAACAGAATTTTAGCAATATCTCAAGAACTAATCATTCGATTTCAATGAAATTTTCAAAGTATCTTCAGCGAATGTACATTAATTTTTCTGAGAAATTTCTCCTGTTTGCGACTAATGGTTCAATCGCAATTGCGTTAGTTATTAACATTGATTTCAATTCATCGTGAGAAAAAGTCGAGTTTTACTGAGTAATTTCTTTGAAAATTTGTAATTATTTTCGAGTTAGTTCCATTAAAGATTGTAGTTCATATTTACTAGTCATATTGAAAAATTCCTGCAGGTATTTAGTTCACATAGGTACTATTTTAAATTATCAAAAAAATTATCACAACCGTATTTATGATTATATATTTTTTGTTTTTTATCAATTGATTAATTTAAGAATTCAACTTAACAATTTTATCAAAATTGATAATTCTATCAAAGTGTTCATGATCGCACTCCAGGGGCGTGTTCAGAAAAGTTACCAGTTAAGGTAAAAGTTCCACAGTTGGGGAAAAAAATTACTCTCCCCAATATAAAAAAAAAAGTCTCTGGACAGTTTACTCGGGAAAAAAATACTCTCCCGTAGTATAAAATTACGTTTCTGAACGCGTCGGGTAACAGTTTTCCCTCCCTCATAACCTTTCTGAACGTGCCTCAGTAC
Source organism: Ericerus pela (assembly GCA_011428145.1). Taxonomy (NCBI): domain Eukaryota; kingdom Metazoa; phylum Arthropoda; class Insecta; order Hemiptera; family Coccidae; genus Ericerus; species Ericerus pela. The sequence goes on along the minus strand of WOFM01001547.1, from coordinate 51,379 downwards.
TGAATTATCGAAGGTTAGGTTACGTGTTTCTGTATGAGTGGCAAGGGCATTATTTTGAGTCAATTTAATTTCTAAATTAAATCTTGACGACTTGATCTGTAAAAATAATACAAATGCGACAATGAAAAGATTGTTTCACCAAATTGTTCATAAGTTGAAATTATTTTACTGATTTATCAATTTTTTTTTTCGTTGTCTCTAACTGCTTTAACCCTGTTTTATTTGACGTGTTACTTCAAAGAGTTATCGGCCTACGAAAGTATTTCAAATTCTTCACCATATATTTCCATATGATCGTTCCTCTTGCCTATGGGTGTCGAATTTTGTTTGTCGGCTAGAGAAATTTTTGTTTTGATTGTGCAACTGATTAGATATCTTTCTTAGTGAAATCGTAACGTGTTATATGAGACAATTGACTTCGACGTTATATCGTGAACTCGAGATATTTCATTGTTAGTAGGTCTTCTGCTCGCGGTTGTAAGTCTTCTTCTTTTGTTTCTACAAGGCAGGTTATGTAATGTACCTATGAAATTCTTTCGAAATTTGTAGGACTTAAATAAATGGTTTAAAGTTGGTATTCGGTGGAACATATGTGTTTTCTTTTAAAACTAACTATTTGAGAAACTTCAACTTAACGTTTTAAATCGTTTGATTAGTTTTTTTCTCATTTTTTGATTTGTTGGAAATCGAAATGTATTTGCCGGAAATATTCGATAATTTTTGTGAAAAAAAAATCTTGAATGCAATATTGATGAAAAGTGGCTTTTCAAACGGGTTTAAGTCAATGTTTGACGGTTTTTCATTTTCAGTGGATTATGGCACATTAGTAAATTGGTATATTAGAAGTGACCCGCATAAACTTTACCGAATCGACTTGCTCTGCCTCACTTATATTCGGAGTTACAAACGTGGAAAGTTGCTAATCAGGATACTGTAAAGTAATATTATTTTGTGATTTGGAAACAAAGAAAACGTGTCTATAAACTTTTTCTTGCAAAGTTTTCTGTGCAAGAGATTTTTGTATTATTATTTTGATTTCAAAGAATTTTTAGGAATGATCACAAACTATTTTTTCCACCTCCTTTTTTTTATGAATTAAACATTTAAAAAACTAATTTAAAAATGATTATTTTACTCTATTATTATTTTTTGTTTATGAATTTGTAGGGAAATTAGGAAACTGGGACATAAAACTTTGCTGGCCAGAACACTGGGGCTGGTGCCTCAAACTGGGATAGTCCCATTCAAATCAGATGTATGATAAGTCTAGGCATGAAGTAACTGAATCTGAAGTGACTTACAGCGTAAGAATGAATTCTACTGTTTCATCATAATAATATAAACTACTCAAGTCCTCACATTTTCATGTTCAAATGTGTTCAGAGAGTAGTTCATTCCAAAACTGGTCAGTGAACTTAGTGTCTCAAAATCTCAAGAAATATATTACTCTAATAAATAATAAGTTTGTCCTATATCTCTTTAGTGCTTTGAAAAATGTACTTCAACGATATAATACTCTACAGTATAATATGAAAAGTTGATTTTTTGAGGTTTCAAGGCCAAAAGAGTGGTTCTGTATAAAAATAGACTATAGACTAGAACTTTGATCCTGAAGAAATATATTCGATGATATATTACTCAGTAATATTTGAAAAATTAAACCTAACCTCCAGGCTCTATTGAACTTCTGTCACTAATAATTTGAGATTACAAACATAGACTTGAACTGGAAGGAACACATCCAATGATATATTATTCAATAATATTTCAAAAATTAGAATTGCCCTGCAGACTCCCATTCAACCAGTAACGCCCCAATAATATGAGATTGCAATAAAATTTAAAAAATTAGTCCTAATCTCCAGGCTACATTTTATTTATAGTCCATTGAACATATGTCCCTCTGAATCTGAAATTACATTCATTCACTACAGTGATAACTTTCATGAGTAATGACTGATGATTTTTGTGAAGCAAAATTAATTAGAAGGACTAAACAGAATTGCCATGCTGTAACTTAAGCTAAAATCAATCCTAAACTCCTAACTTCGAAGTTCCATTAAATTTCCATCCCTAAAATTCTGAGATAACCTTCATTTGTAAATTTCATAAGTGATGACTAATGACCTTTAACTATATACTACTGGACTAATAAAGAACCATGATTTTTAGTTATATATGCCAGCAGTAAATTGGCAACCATAGTATGTCACTTGAAACTATGCTTATGTATGTTATCCTTGTGAATGTAAGGGATGATTTTATCTAATGTATTCTAAATTGATGAACTCAAGCAAAACATCAAAAGTACACACAAAGTGCATTCTAGTTGTCTACTTTCACACCTGCATATTGGGCTTATGGAGCTTTACTGGTTCAGTACTACACATACAGTCAAAGCTGATGACTGACAATGATGAAACAAAATTAATTGTAAGGATAAATCACTAATCATTTCAAATCTTGCATGCCAATAACCCTTTCTCGCTTTTCCCACTCGAACGCTTTTTGTGTAATGGAGGAACATTCTTCGGATCCAAAAACCTTACCTAACTATTGATTTTATTTTATAATTTTCTCAAGTAAGCTCTCTCTCAATCTCCATCTGCAAACTGGGTTTCCAAGCGAAGCATTGCTGCGCTAGATTTTTTTTTTTAGTTCTAACCCGAAAAATCAAATAGCTTCTTCCCAGAACTACTTTTCCGTTTTTTAAAAATCCAGCAGACTATTATCGAAAATCACTGAAACTTGTGCTTTTTTTTTCATTAGTGGGATTTCAACTGGCGGCGTAGCCGTTATCCAGTTACCTGATATATAATAATTGATGATTGTGTTAAATTTTGTAACTGTTCACCTAAAATCAATCAGTTCAAAATCATTACCCCATGCAAAATTGAAACAAAAATAGACTTTATGAAAGTATCGTCGGTCGATCTGCACTGAAATTAGTCCTGTGTTACAATAGATTAGAGTTAATATTGGTTCCTAATTTCGTAGCTATTGGTCCAAAATAAGGCATCTTATACCCAAAATAAAAACAAAAATAGCGGTATGGGAAGTACAGTTTGGCCGATTCGCACTGAAATCAATGGGTGAGGTTCTTTAGTTAGTTTTTAATATGAATTTGAGGTTTTGTTGCCAAAATTTTATTTGATGAATACTGTAAATAATTTGAGCCACAACACTGCCAAATTTTTACCAGATTTTTCTCAAGTTTCATGTTTTGTCTCGGTCTGGCGCAGTCGAGCCTTTAGTCTTGACTTTCATAGTTGAATTTTGATTTTGGTTTTCCGTAGTTTGCTCTGGCTTAGCTTCGGTCTCGGTCTCTGTCATCCTACTTCGGTTTGGTATCGGTCATAATTAATCATTTCTAACATCGGTTCCAGTGACCCTATTCGGTTGAACATTATTACAAAAATGGAAAAACCGATTTTTTCTTTTTGAGCGGGTGAAAGATATGTCAGTTTTTAAAGGGTAGTCCTGTTTGGTTGGAACAATAATTCTTTCTTGGATTTATTTTACAATTTTTATAGTTCGTTATTGTCTGAGAAAATCGTTTTTCGGGCCGATTCATCATCCTTGGCTTAATTCTTTTTAATTGTATTTTTAAATTATAACAATTTTCTTTTTCTCGTGATCCAAGAAAATATACCGTATTAATGTGATTTTACTATTAAATGGTATTGGATTATTCCAGTATCTAGTGGTAAGCGGAAACTTGTAAACGAACCGTTCGAAATCGCGCCGTTTTATGCTAATGGCGAAATAACTGTCGACAGTTGTCTTTTTTTCTTAGTGTCTGTAATTTTTTCCAGCAAAAATTGTTCATCCGACACGATTTCCCCCGGGTGAGACTTCGTTGCTGTTTTTAACCTTATTTTTACCAATTTTTCTTTATTAAAATGTGTTTGTTCACATTTTGTTGACACCAATTAGATATATTAAAAACAGAATGAATATTTAGCCGACCGGAGAATATTTGAAGTATTAATTCATAATCGATGCTAAAAAAAAAAAATTTCTGTATCTTATCGCTATCACTCTGTTAATGAACGCTCGTTCTTCATCATTTTATCTGCAGATATTGTGCAATGTATTTATAATTATCAATATTTGAGTGCTATCGGTGGAATTCATCTACTAAACTAAAATCAAATGTGAAATAGATTTTGAGATGTATTACGCTAGGGATTCAAATTGCTGGTTTTTTCTTCAACGGAGCAAAAACTTCTTAGAATTTCTCAATAGATTCAATAGTTAAAAAGTATTGTATTTAATATTGAAACATTTGTTTAAATTGAATGATTTATTCGAGTGGGTATTTCTGTTCCGTATTAAACCGGGGTAGTCTGGGTCTTGTATTATGACATTGAAATATCTATTTTCAGTTTTTTCAAAAAAATCCTTATAAAAGGTTTTTAAATGCGAGGAAAAAGTACGAAAAACTGAAAATTTAATTTTTTTAGTAAGATCATAATAAAAATCGGAATGTTTTCGGTATTTATCTTCTTTATAATGAACTAGCTACCTGTGGTATCACCTTTGCTTGACTGATGTTTAGGACATTTGACCCTTACCCTGAGCTAAGTCTTCACTGATATATTACACAATAAAATCTGAAAATATAAAATTTTCCCCTTTTTGGGCCCAATGAGGGTCAAAGAACGTATCTGGTGATAAAATTAACATCAAATTCGAATTCAGCACTTCAAAAAACATGTCCTATGATGTAAATTTAAGAATTAGGAAAAGGCTGCTAAATGCTACACTAATAAGTGCATAATGTTTTTCCTCTGTTTACTTTATATAGATGCACCACTATTAATCCAACCTTTATCAGTTTTTCATTATAAATAAGTTTTCCTAAGTGATAAAATAATAAAACAAAGCTTGGAACCTTCCCAAGTTCATGAAGAATGCATATACAAAAATTCATTAACATTGGTGTGGTAGATTCTGAGATTACCCTCAACATATACTTCTCCAAACTTTTCTCTTTTTATATTAGTGTAGATATCATCTTGAATAGTAGCTAAATGTTAATCTTGGTCATACACAGCCGATCTTGATCTTACAGTCTTGCATAAATGCATAGCCAAGTATTTGTCTTCAGCTACTTCCACATGCTACTTTTTTTCTTTTTTTTTTACCGAATTGGTAAAAGTACCAATTTGGTAAGTCTACCAAATGTAGCCAAAATATATTTGATCAGATTAGGGCATTCTTAAAATGTGTAAGATTTAGATACATAATGTACAAATTTACGCATCACCATTCATTAATCCATTAGCATAGAACGTGTTATGACTGTTATGAAATTTTTGTGATATTGTAATAACTCTGTCATATCATGGTATTACAAAAAATTATTATCGTATTAAAGTGCTAAAGGAATGTGGGGAAGTGTTGAAAATACCACTTGGTTGAGAGTAGGGGATATGATTATAAAGTGCTATTTTACACTTGATGTATATTTTAGGAGCAGAAACCAGATTTGCTTAATAAGTAAATAAAATTCTCAGAATGTGTTATGTCATTTAAAAATTGCCAGAATGCAAAAATTTGTGTTCTAGCTGTTTTTAAATGCTCAGAATGCATTCTGAGCTGTAGGCTAGTCTCACAACACAAATTCATGTTGTGGTATTAGCCTAAATCCACAGAATACATTGTGGAAGTTTCTCAATTCTACAATTGGTTCTGTGTGTTACTTTTAATGCCACAATACAAAATCACATTGGGGCATTTGATCAAAAGTAACCGAACGTTTGTGGAAGTTTCACAATTCCACAACGCATTCTGTGCATTAATGCTTAAAATGTAGAGGGGCACTTTGATGACACATGTGTTTGTAATCTGCTGATAAAAATAAAATGCTGTTCCATTAACCCTTAGGTTGTTCGAATCATTAAGTAACGTTTTCTTGTGGAATGGCATCCCATTTTCATCAATGGATCCCAAAATCTTTCATTATGAAAGCACCTCGATGTTTTAGGCTTTTTTTTTTACTGGGAATACTGTGAATAGAGATTTACTTTTACCGTCACAATGCGAATTCGCGTTGTGGTAATAAAAGTTAGACACATAATGCATAATGGAATTAAGAAACTTCCATAATGTGTTCTGTGTATTTTGGTTAATACTATAATACGAATTTCATGTTGTGGTAGTAGCCTATAGCTTAGTATGCATTCTGATCATTTTTTTTGCCCATTGAGCGAATTCGGTTTTTACTCCTAACCTATATAATCCTTTTTTTTTTTTTGTAAGGTTTCTCTAGTCAAGTGGCTATCACTTGTCACTTACAATCAGTATTTATGAAAATTTATTTGAAGAATCCAGGGCTACAAAATTATAAAATGTGGCAGTTCGAAAATTGAAATATTATTATCATTATTATCTTATATATAAAAGCCATTTCTGTAGCCCCGTCAGTCTATATATTTTTTGTAATATAAATAAGAAGCTTGTTGACGTTGCCATGTATCTTACCTACCGTAGTAGGTATATTCTTTGCTTTAAGTTCGTTGTATTAACATCTGAATCGAGATTCTGCATTGTTTGCCGTGGCCCTGTGGTACAGCAATGGCCTATCACTCAGGAGTTGTGGTTCTAATTCCTGTATGGGCAGTTTTGTTTCTCTTTTTTTTTTTTAAATTTGTCACATATTTTTATTTTGTTTTAACGATTTTAGGTGGGAGGTTAGGTGCGGAGTGAGGTGGTTGTTTTCTTATACTCTTTTTTCATTTTTTAAAGTTCTTTTAATACGATATAAATTTTGAAGTCTGTGGTTTACTTTGACGGTGGGAACTTTTGGGTAGATGTGGGCGATCGTCCATGGTATGCCGATTTGGGGGCGACAATCATGAAGTGTTATTATGAGAAAGTTTCCTAATAAGTTTCCAAAGGATTCTATAAAATTTGTTTTGAAACAAACTGCTACCGCATTGGTACAATAAACGTCAGAAATATGAAGTGACCCACGTGTCTAGTAATGGCAGTATTCTCACGGTATATTTTTTTAACAAATGTGAGCTAAAAAAATACATGCTAAGTAAAAAAAAAAATTAGTATCAGTGGCTGAAGCTGATTACAATTAATGTGATAACATTTTCATATTATTTGACTTTAATCCATGGATGGATTCTACTCGATTCACCAACCGATTTTCTTCCAGTAAATATTTTAGCTACTTAATATATTGATAAAAATTTGATTTCGATGTTAAATGGGAAATACATGTGTTGAGACCACCAATCCTTCTCCCCTCTCACTCCTGCGAACACACGATCACATATCATATACATTTATTTATATCTATTCGCGGCTACACTGTTCCACCACCTCCGCCGCTCATTCGTTCGTTTCCGCTTACGTTCGTTCATTACTCTAAAAATGTACTTTGCTTAAATTATGTAACTTCTGAAATAAACACTCGCTTCTTGGATGGAACTTCGCTTAAATCTTCTTTTCTTGTTACAACTCTGGTCCTCATCCTCTATATGGTAGCATCGCTCGGTAACAATCCTTGTACCTGAAACAAATTTTTTTTTTAAATTATTAAAATCTTTTATTGTGAATTTTTGTGTTTAAGTTAAACTTTTAAAATTTTCGTGAATAATTGTGTTTTTTAGTCATTTATCGTAATTTAATTTTCATGTTGGGTAACAAAGTTCAAACTTACCATTTTTTTGTTTCGAGTCATAATTTTTTTTTGTTCACGAAAATTTAATTTCACCTTGAATGCTGTAAACGTTCAATGAGTTTCGTCGTTTGCTGAAAAGGATTTGCCCTGCTTGTGTATAATCCAGCCAAGTGTTTCGAAAATTCCAGGACTCGTCGATTGCTAAGTTGTTTGGGAGCCCTGCTTGTGTTGCCCGAAAACTAGTAAATTCATTAGTGTCTGCCCTGTTTGTGTACGAACTAATTCGTCGAAGTCATCAATTGGTAATAAATTGCCTTGAGCCATCACAAATTGATCTGAAACCAACGTAAAAGCTTCAACTCAACCAAATCAAAATTAGTATTCATCATCTTAACTCAACTTCAACTTTTGGTATCATCTTAAAACTCAAAAAACACAGCTCAAACACTCACCGAAGTACGTTCAAAACAACCGAACCGCAGTTCAATCAACATTTCCAGAGCATCACCTTCGCAAATTCCAGAAAGCGAACCTGAAAACCAAAAAATCAACGCTAAAAAAGGTATCACTTGAAAATTTGCTGCTGAAAAAAGGTAATAAAAAATACATTTTTTGTAATTTTTCATATTTTTTTTTCGTATATTTTTCGTGTTCAATTCGTATTTTTCGTGTAACTTAACTCTTTCGATTCAAAATTTAACCTGCATATTTGAAAACATCGTTATTTTCAAATAATTTCGGCCTTTACAAAATTTTTCTAAGTGCAAATTTTGGCAAGTTGTGTGCAAATTTTTGCAGCCACTTTTGTCTTGGAGTGTACAACTCGTGACGTATGCACGGCTTGTTTCGTTCATTCGTTCGAACTTGTACATTAACCTTTTGTTAAGTGCAACAAACCTACGAACGCTTATCTTCACCCATTCAATAAATACGTTGGCGCGGTTTTTCAGTTTCAAATCACCATTTTGTTGCAACTTGAAAATTTTTGCTGTTGCACAATTTTGTCGAAAATAATTTAACGATTTTTTTTTGAATTTTCTTTTCTTATACGAACACTTAAACTAAATTATTTTTCTTGCTTATTTTTTTTTTCTTTTCTCGTACAACTTTAATTATTTATTCGAAAATATTATCTATTTCAAAATTTTTTTTTTTATCTTCTTTTACCATTTTTCTACTGTGAATTTTTATTATTCTTTCGAGTTACCAGTAGAATATTTTTGCGTTACACCTGGTGATATTAAAATTTTTTTTCTTTTCAAATCACCTGCAATTTTTTTTTTTTTTTCATCTCGAATTATTTGTTTTATGGGTATACAATTTCAAACAAAAAATTTCCCCTGTTATCAATAATTTCATTTCTTTCCTAATTCCCTTGGTCAGAAGGTAGCTGATTTCATTTCATCCTCATTTTTTTATTGATTTTAATTAATCATCTTTTTGAATATTAAATTCTGATACGAATTATTTTTGGGTTATAAAAGTCTTGTTATTTTATTTTATTTTTTATTGGGAAGCGTCCAGTCTCATCTTTAACGTGTGTTATCTCTTGCCCGCAGTGGACCTACTTGAGAAACACACAAGGACAATTTAAATACTATCGTCAAATTCTTACATTGTTTGGTTAGCACAGGTACGGCAATCCTAGTCTTGCGGCATTTGCTGGGGATTGACATCCGTTGTTATTTTTTTTTTATTTTTTTTTAAATTCAGTCAATTTATTAATTATGAACACTGAAAATAATGAAAGGATCTCGAACATCTTTCATGGAAATGGCTATGAGGGATGGCGCGCAACTGTCATCAGCACTCTAATTGGTAAAGGATGCCATTCCACAATTTTTCCTACTGCTTGTGAAACTAGTTACATTTATACATCATCCAAAGAACGCCTAACATCTAAATGGCTTAAATTCTTTCAAACTCAGGAACGGGCGAAAGCCCACATATTTGAAAGACTTGACAAAAGAATCCTTCATCATGTCAAAACTTGCGATGTAGTTTCACAAATTTTCGAAATCTTAGATGCTCGATACAGAAATCAAACTGCTACTAACATCATGGTTTTAAAGGCAAAATTTCAGTCCCTTCACTTCGATCCAAGGAGAGGTACCATCCGTAGATTCTTGGAATATTTCTCATCTATTGTGGAAGAACTACGTGATGCTAATTACCCCCTATCGGAAGCTGATGAAATTGATCAATTAATGATGTCTTTGCCCGAAAAATTTGATACTGTCTTCTCAGAATTCTGCCAATTAGAAATTGAAAAACGAACTACTGTCAGACTTACAAAAATGATATTAGAGAAATGTGATCGAATTGAATATTCTAATAAAACTTTTCCCGGGTTTGATCAGCCCAAATCATCCTATCAACCGATGAATAATAATAGAAGAAATTTTAGAAATTTTCGTAATAATAATAATAACTCAAATCCCTCCAAACCAAATTATAATACAACGAGTTATCTAAACGATCACAGAAATAATCAAAACAAACAAAATAGTTATCCTTCCAAAGATAATGTGTCCCAAATGGATGTCACATATTTTAGATGCAACAAAAAAGGACACATGTCAAGGACATGCCCTAATGAAACATCTACTACAGGTAACACTCCACAAACCCAGAATCAGAACAGTAGCTCAAAACCCCAAACTTCAAATAATACAAATCCCCAAAAAAAATCAGACGATAAATCCAACTTTCGTGTCAAATATTCTATGATGTTACATTCAAATCTTAATCATTTAAGTTTTGATGACATTGAAGATGAATTTCAATGGCCTAAGCCCCCTACAGTATCAAAATCCGCCCCCCCTAAAGAACCAACTCCACACGATGTTATTAGATAATGGAGCAGATGACCATATGGTCAACGATATTTCAAAATTAAGAAACGTACGCAAAGTTGACAATTCTCGTAGAGCACTTTGTGCTAAAAAAGGTGTGTTTGTAAATCCCACCCACGTTGGATCAATGTATGTCAATGTCTGCAATTCTAATGCAGAATTTTCCACCATTCACCTAAAAGAGGTATTTTATGATCTTGATTTAAGCCTTGACATTTGGTCTGGTGCTAAAATCATGGAGTCTGGCATCTTTAAAATCATAACGGACACGGATCATGCAGACATCATAAATAAAAATACTGGTGAAATCACTATAACCGCTCCAAAGAGAGGTTCTATGTACTATATTGATTACAAGATAGTTGATGAAGATGTAGAAAATAAGGTCTATCAGGAGCTTGTATGTATGCTTGTACCTAGTACGTCTGCAGAACAGGAAGATCATGTAGATGATCCTCAACAAAACTTCGAAGAACTGAATGAGGCCGAAACAAGCAATCCACAAAGAGAGCAGGAAAACATTGACCCACCCCAAAATTTTCAAGACACTGAAGTGGATACAGTCACTCAGGAGATTTATTCTGAATCTGAGGACGACTTAAACGGAGAGAGTGTCGGAATAAATAGAAAGCATAAAAATAACATAAACAAAACTAAAACTCTTTGGCATAGAAGATTAGGTCATCTAAGTGGCAAAAGCCTAAAAGCATTATCAAAAGTAGTTGTAGGTATGCTCCAAAATTTGGTATTTAAGGACGATGACTTTGCCACTTGTGAAATCTGTATAAAAGCAAAATCCACCCGACTTGGTCATCATGGTGTGAGGACTCGACCAATGAGAAGAATGGAAGTAGTCTCATCAGACATCATGGGACCCTTTCAAGAGGCATATAACGGAGAAAAATTTATTATAACTTTTATAGATCATTATTCAAAATATACTCTTGCCTTCCCAATATTAAGAAAATCCCAGGCTTTCGATAAATTTAAAGAGTATTATTTATCTTTTAACACAAAATTCCCCAATGATCCTATCTCTGTATTAAGAACTGATCAAGCTAAAGAATACTCCGATTCCAAAATGACACAATTCTGCTCCGAAAAAGGAATAACATTAGATGATGGTGTGGCATATACCCCCGAATTAAATGCTATAGCCCAAAGGCAAAACAGAACCCTACTCGAAAGAGTTAGAGCTATACTATATGACGCAAAAATTGATTTCAAATTATGGTCAACAATTGTATTTGCTGCCACCCACATAATCAATAGAAGTCCGACCCTCGTCAATTTAGGGAACATGACACCCTATGAAAAATTATACGAGACTAAACCCGATATTTCCCATTTTCGAGTCTTTGGTGCTATTGCATATAAACACGTTCCTATAGAACAGAGACAGCAATCAGCAGTCAAAGCTAAGAAGAACGAAGAGGAGCATCTCGACCCAAAATTCTTGCCCCGAGGCCTTAAAACTATTCTGATTGGCTTTTCAAATGTAGGTTATCAGATACTAGATCCAATTAAAATGAAATCCTACAAATCCTGCGATGTTAAATTTGATGAGACAAAAACATTAGCCGATTTCACTAATAGACCAGAAAAATTGCAAGTGAAACCCTTAGAAGAGGAAATTGAGGCAATCTACAGGGTCAATGTACTAAAACAAGCCTCATCTGAAGACTTACTATATGTAGAAGATTGCATGCTAGTAAGTTTCAGTGACATCTTCCAAAATCCTTTTAAGAAAGAGTGGTTTAAGGCTATCAATGATGAGCTGCAATCCATGTCAGACCTTCATGTGTGGAAAATTGTAGACTGTCCACATAATGTCAAACCTATAGACACACATTGGATATTTACGGCCAAAGCCAATGAAAGAGGAGTAATGTGCCCAAAAGCTAGACTCGTTGCCAAAGGTTTTATGGACAGATCTGAGTATACCATGACAGAGACCTATGCACCTGTTGTGCAACTCTGGCTAATTAGGTGGATCTTATCCGTAACTAACCTACTGAATCTACAACTTGTTCAATATGATGTCAAAACAGCCTATTTAAACTCAAAAATTAAAAATGACATCTTTCTGAATATTCCCCAAGGTTGCAATGTCGAAAAAACAAAACTTCTGAAACTTGAAAAATCCATCTACTAGTAAAAATTGGATTGAGTTACTGGATTCTCACCTTTTAACATCCAATTTTACAAAATCAAAGATCGACAGATGCATATATACACGTAAAGATGAATCAGATAGCATTGCCTTCATGATAATTTATGTAAACGACATCCTCCTTGCAACTAACCGTCCCAAATGGGTTAACAAAATAACTACCCATTTTGAAACTCGTTTCACTATGAAAGTTGTAAATAACCCAACCCATTTTGTAGGTTTCGAAATTGAAAGAAATCGTGAATCACAAACAATTAAACTTACCCAAAAACAGCAAATCCAAAAGATTCTCCAGAAATTCAAACTGTGTGATTCAAATCCTTCCAAAACGCCTATGGAGACAGGCCTCAAATTAAATAAATCTGAAGGCACAGACAACAAAGAATACAGGTCTATGATTGGTGCACTATTATATGTATCTAGAGGCACAAGGCCAGACATATCTTTCTCAGTCAATTACCTTTCAAGATTCCAAAACTGTTCCGATGATACTAAAAAGAACTATGTACGGCGCATCATCCGGTACTTGAAATCCACGATCGATCTTGCAATTGTCTATAGATCCAATTCCGAAGGTATATCAGCTTATGTCGATGCATCCTATGCCCCCGACATTGACGATCAACCTATAAACATGTCCAAATTGGAAAAAGGAAAATCTATAACTGGTTACCTAATCACTATGTATGGCGACCTTGTAAATTGGGGCGTTCATCGCCAAAACATCCATGCTTCTTCATCAACAGCAGCCGAATTGATCGCTCTTCACGATTCTTTCGAGGACATAGAACTTGCTTGGCTCATTAATCGTGAATTCTTCTCAATTGACACTCCAGTAATTGTTTACGAAGACAACATTTCTGTTATTCATGTCATCTCTGGAGGAGGTCAAAAACGTCTTCGAGCTCTCATGATTAAATGTTATGGACTTGCTCAAGCCTATAACGACAAAATTATCACATTCAAACAAATAGCTACTGAAGACCATTTAGCTGACTTACTCACAAAAGCTTTATCTAGTAAGCAGCATATTTCACTCACCCATAAAATCCTAGAATCCCCAAATTGTGATCCATAAAATGTTAACTCCATTACCAAATTCGTGTCTGAAACATCACAAAACATTTTTCTATTAAAATAAACATAATTTACCTATATTTATCTTATTTTTGCATGTTATTTGTTTTATTACCTAAAATATTTTTTTTGCATGTTACCATAATTTACTACATTTTATTCATATATATAATCAACATACTTACCATACTCGTCCAACTTAGTTACCATTTTATATATACACGTTTTCACCATTTTTTTTTATATATACATTTTGTCAAATTAATATTTTTGTTTTGTAATAATGTAATTAAATATAACAAACTCATTTTTTTTTAAAACACTTTTGTAACACCCGCAGTCGTGATCGGTTCAAAAGATTGTAGGGGGGTGTTGAGACCACCAATCCTTCTCCCTTCTCACTCCTGCAAACACACGATCACATATCATATACATTTATTTATATCTATTCGCGGCTACACTGTTCCACCACCTCCGCCGCTCATTCGTTCGTTTCCGCTTACGTTCGTTCATTACTCTAAAAATGTACTTTGCTTAAATTATGTAACTTCTGAAATAAACACTCGCTTCTTGGACGGAACTTCGCTTAAATCTTCTTTTCTTGTTACAACTCCGGTCCTCATCCTCTATAACATGTAAATAAATATCGATCTGGTTTATAAAAATTCGATATATAAAAAAATCTATATTTTTCGATGTTAAATGGAAAATACATGTAAACCAATATCGATATTTTATCGATGTGTGAGAAAAAATAGGAAAATAAAGAAACATCGAATTCGAAAACAGATCCCATATAGAAAATAAAAATGTTGTCACATTAAAAAAAAATAACCGTTCGTAATAAAGCTTGTGAGAAGACTAAAAAAATGAAAATTTTATTTTTTGTACAATCCATTTTTTAAACGAGACTGTGAATGGTACTTTTCTAAGCTATCAAATCGCCGATTTGGAAAAAAAAACGTAGCATGTGAAACAGACCGTAGTCTCCGTTTTTCTTGAAAAATTTTCATTATTATTAATGGCTAAATTAAACTTAGTTGTCGTATTCTTTTAACAAATACAAGAATCATAATTTGCCCCCAGTTCTTGCGAATGTTTAAATTGGGAAGAAAAAAATGAAACCCTAATTATTGTTAATTATTTAACTAGTAATATTGCGAACATTGTACAGTTTGTTCATTTTGTTATCTCAGGTTTTACATTATTTTAGTCTTTGTTTTTTACAATCCAATTTAGTCGGTAATGGTCTTCTGGCTCTTGTTGGTATGATATTTGTCTTGGTTTTACAGAAAATATCACACAATACCAATTTTTCTCATCACTACTATTGAAGCTGTACATTTTAGAGTATAAAAAAATTTAACTTACCTTTATACATTTGTGATGTACCGCTCTTGTAAAAAAAAAAAACAAAAAAAAAACATTGTTTCAGTTCAAAAATTCTCGATTTTTGTTTTATGTCGCGAAGTATTGTCTCAAATATAGGATATTTATAACAATATTTAGCGAAACATTATTAAAGTATACATCCTTGGTCTAACTCGCCTTGTTACTAAGTATCGAATATGTACTTTTTATCAATTAGCCAATGTTATAATTTGTTACGAATAAAATTCAGCTCGACTTTTTAACAAAATATTTGATTGCGAAGCCTTTTTCGATCACCATGTGACCTTCATCAGGAATTATGTTAGCATAAATTTTATAGAAATTGTTTAATCATCCCATCACAATTCACTTGGTTGAAAAAACAGATTTTCAAATTTTTGGATATTTTCCACTTGCTTTATGATATAAGTTTTGAAAATTTTGTCGATTTCCGATTGGTGAAGAGGAGAATTGTTGAGTATTAAAATAACGACTAATGAGAAAAGTGTATATTTTATGTTTGTATTTTGGGACTTCGAAGTTGATTACCTCGATTTAAAAGCTGCTTTTTGGTGAGTCGGCATACTATACAGTACCTACGTGTACTGATGAATATCGTCTCCAAAAATAGATCGAATTTAAGGCCAATGTACGAAACGCTGTGTAGATATTCAAAAATTTTCAGATCGTCCTATTTTTCAGATAACAGGACAAGTTTTGCTTTACCTAAATACAAGATTTTTTTTTCACTTTTTCTGTTCGAGAATATCATCTAATTTAATGTACAAATGAAAATTTAAAGAGGTAATGATTTGAAATTTCGCGATGAAATCAGAATGAACCTTTTTGCGTTGTCGCGTAATTACCTTGTAATGTGCATATGAAAGCGAAAATTTTCTCGTAAAATTGCACGTATATTTATTTACATTGTGAAAGCAGATCAGAATGGGCCTAATATATTATGGTTCAAAAGTTGTTCTGCAGGTAATATAACAGTTCCGCGCTATCAGCTAATTCATTTGCCAGTTTCGCGCAAAATGGCCCTTAGAGTGTTGCCAGTTCCGCGCCCTTTTTACTTGCCAACTCAGCTTAAGAAACTCGATGCCTTTTTCTAATTAATTACTCTGTTTAAACCCTCCACCATACGTTAAACGTAGGTACTAAAAAAAAACCCCACCTCACCTAACCTCCCTCTATACATTAATGTAAGATATTGGAAAAAAAAAAAAAAAAAAAAAAACTACCCCTACTCTCACACCATACATTAACGTATTTTCAGAGGGATTCGTTATCTAAAACTTTTACGGTATTGCTTATTTGCTTATCAATTATTGTATGAGTTGCGCGGAATTGGCGTGAGTTAGTCTTTGACTGTATGTAACTACATGGAGTGACCTTAAGTAGGAGTGGTGGTACAGTGTGAGTGAAGGCAACATAATAAGTATCAATGGCAGAAGGTGATTTTTATTACAAAAAGTTCAGTAACTTTTGCATTAATTAATTGAATACTACTGTAAAATTTTCATTTTTGTTAAAATTACTTTATTTCTCCATTTTTATCGATCTTTCAAGCATGAAGGATATCAAAAATCGTCGATAAAAAGAAAAATTAGAGGGACCTTATTTTCCCAATGATACTTATTTATAAGAGATATCTTGTTTTCACATTCTTATCACTATGCTCGGTTTATATAATTATGAATTAGCAAAGGTTAAAGTAGATGGAAGTAAGTCAAATGGCGCAGAACTGATGTAACCCTATTCTGCAGATGAACGTAGATACGCTATTAAAAGATGATTAACTTGAAAGAGAATTTTTGCTTGATGTGAGAAAGGTTGTGCAAGGGGCATTTGATGTTTTACTGTAACGATAAGATTTATTTTTGGAATTCGATGTGTCAGCACCCGTGTTTTTATGTATATTGTATAACATGTCCTGAAGTGGCGCTTTGGCTTATGCCAGCCCTGGATTTTTTTAGCTTTGGTGGAAAGCAACGAACATTTTCTTCCTTGTTTATGTATGGCTATAGGGATAGTGGCACATGCGTATCAAATATGTGAGAATAGTTGGGAAAATAATATTGAGGAAATAATTGATGAAATAATATTGGGGAAATAATTTCGTGAAATAATTAATGGCTTGTATGTTTACTATAGTGATGTAATCTATACTAATACAGAGAAGTTTGATGACTATATGTTGGAATGTATATTGTTTTTTCAAGTAAGCCCAAAAAAAAAAATGTATTCTAAATGATGCTAAAAATTATCGTTTAGTGGAAAACTTTAATTTAAGATCACTAAAACCTAAGCATTATGACTTTTCAGGTAAGGCTGCCGTGCTTTAATCAGGGTAAGGTAACCGATCAGAAGATATGTAATGGTCTTTCTGTGAAGGATACAGCCTTTTTATTTTTCAACTTATGTCTTTGGTTGCGCAAAGCTCTTTTTATTGTACCAATCGTCTTCCATGACCAGTAAATAACTTCAAGTGGTTTTTTAAGGCGTTTCCAACCGTATGTAGTTCATAAGATACATCTAGATGAGCGCATATCGTATTACGCAGTTCTGTAAATACAACTTATCTTCCAATTTATTAGATACCTTTTTAAAATTGGGTCATATAGTTACAGTACGTTTTCTGTGTTAAGTATACAGTATTTTCGAACCTATGAAACTTAAACCTTATTTCCACTTTATTTGACTAACAGCTTAACAGACGGGCGGAAAATAATTATGTTTGGAGTTTCGTTCCCTCCCCTTCATATAAAACTGGTACTTAGTTTTTTTGTGGATGCAAACGAAGTGAAGATGCTTCATTTTATAAACTTTAAATTCGCCGTTTATGTTTCAGTTCAAATATGATGGTCATTGGTTTTTATCCTTTTGGTTTGGAATGTGTTTTTTAAATGTGTATTTTGTATCTGATTATCCCCGACTAGTTCTAATTTTCCTAAATTGAAAAAAGTCAATTTTGATTTTTCTTTCGCTCTAATGACTACTTATCACCCTCTTCGATTAACCCTAAATATACCCAACGGAGTTTATATAGACTTCAAAACAGTTTTTCATATACAGGCCTTTAACCAGAGAGTATTATGTAGGGTATTTATGGATCTCTACTGTTTGCTCATAAAATTGCATGCGGATGCCCCATTACTTTTTTCTCGTTTGTGAAAAATATTTTTCAACTCGCATCAATTCCTGTTTAAGTTTTTCAAAAATTGATAGTCTTGTTGTTCTATTATAGTTTTTTTCATTCGTAATTATTTCGTCTCAGAATGTTTTCGATTTTATATCATGAAAAAAATTATCAAGGTATTTAGTTTTGATTTTGTTTGTATAAATCTGAGGTAGACAATTCCAGTAGGTCTAATTGTGTATTATCCAGATAAAGTTTAAGATTTTTGAGCAGCACTAATAGGAAAATTTAAAAATTTGTGATCTATAATTTCCTATTTGGTTTTCAGTAAATTTTAGGAAGTAGTTCCACGCCCTCCTTTATGAAGGTTTTTGACTTTTACTATGGAGGTATGGAAATTGATGAAAGGGTTAAGCGCTTCTGTGCATACTCATGTTCGAGTTTAAACATCACCTGATCGTTTTGTCTTTGTATACGCAAAAAAAAAAAAGTGAAAGTTTTAGGAAGTAGATGAATTAAAGGTGGAGTGTTCTAAACTGCGAAAAACATAAGAAAATTTATGAAAAAATACTATTTTGAATTGTGTTTTTTTCCTAGCCTTCTGCCTGCGTTAAATTATTCTAATTCTAATGTTGAATTTTAAATCGTATGCATTACCGATTTTATCACAAAGATGATGGTTAGTCTTTATAATTCTGTGAAAAGGTACATTTAGAAATATTTACATTTTCGGAGCGAAAACTTGAAGAATGTGTATTAAATACACTGTCTTTACTAAAATACTTTGTCTGCTTAAAAAATTGATCAGAAGTTCATACTTTTTGACGTAATGGATGAAAAATACTTTCCTATTACGTTACTTCTGCGTTACTTTTGAAAACGACGGGATAGTGCACCTACCTTTTATAAAGGTAGTCCGACAGATACTAAAATCTTGTAAGTAACAAAATCAGTGTGCTATGGGAGGGAGAGGAATGGTGAAAATCCACACCCTTTAACAACACTAAATGTGATCCATAGCATAAGTACTCCTTACAAGGTAGATTACTGAGACAGTCAGCCCTAGTGTTCAGGTAGATTCAATTTACACCTTATGAAGAATTTATTGGCGGGGCGGCAACTTTTCATTTTCCCATGTGTAGTGAAAAAAAAAATTTTTTTGGTATAAATTTTACACAGAATAAAGAGTAATTGTGTGAAAATGTAATTATTTCCCATGTGTAGCAAAAACCACTTGGGAATTTCTCATGTGTAGCGATTGCTACACACGCTACACAAAACTTGCCGGCCATGTTTATTGGGATTTGATAATGCTGTACCTAGTGAAAAATATTCTAATAACAAGTTAGCTTATTCTATTAAATATGAAATATATAAAATTCTATTCTTCCTTCACGTATCTTTGACTCCATTTTAACTAGTTTCTTGTATTTTATGTTCACAGGATTTCGTTGCATAGAGTTATCACGCCTAGAGAGAGATTAAGACTTGCTGGTACCGAATTTAAACTACTGAATGCTCGATATAATGGAACAGGAACGCCAGAGCCTTTGAGAAACTATCTGGATGTAAGTAACAAAATAATATTGCTTATTACCTTTCCTGTATTTCATAAAACGTACGATTAAAATGGTGTGACTTGATAAGCTCTATTGCGAATTTATATTTCTTGCTTTTCTTATTATTGTAATTTTCAAAAAACTGTTGGATTTGCTACGTCAATTTTCAATTGTAAACATTTTTTCCTGTCATATAAATAGGTTCGTTGTTCTTCAGTTGGTAAGATCTCATTATGGAACTGTGTCAAATTGCAGACCTATGCAGTATAGAGTTTAGTAAAATTTGGTTTGTGGAGTTTAAAATTGACTTATACTTTTGACTCTAAAGAAAAATTCCGTTTTTTATTTTTCAGATTTTATTTTACTCCCGTGCCCATATTATGTAAAACCAATTGTGGAAAATTGATACAGTTTTTCGTTTTGTTCTTGTTCTACCCAACTGAACCATTTATCCAGTTTACTTGCAAATGGAGCATCAAAATTGACCGCGTGGTGCGGATGAAAATGTATAATATATACATACACACATAATTATATGCATATAGATACTTACACAGGCAAAGTGACCGACTTTTTCCTTAACAACTGGTGATGTGGCTTATACCACCTCCTTTTTTTCAAGGAAAAATGAAGATAATATTGCCCTTTGGAGATTGTGGCAACGGGTTATCATTGAAAAATGGGTGTATTACACACTGGTCAATCACCTAATGGGCCAATGGACTTATAGTCCACAAACTACTTTTTTGCACTCATGGCTTTACATTTCATCTGTACTGCCCAATTTCATACTGAGCTAGGCTTACATACTAACACATATACAAGAAGAACACGCTCCACCTTTTGCTGTTGTGTGGTGTCGTGTATGTCTACACACACATTCACAAAGTTTAATTGTATTAAGAGGCTAACTATATAAAATCAAATACTTATGACCTTTCAAGTTTTCACTCCCCTCTTAGGCTTCCGAGATGTTGTAAAACATAATTCGCTATTGTTTTCCTAATTTTCACAACTGAGGGTAAATTTTACAGAAAAGTCTATTCTTGTTAAAAATAATTTTCAAAAATTTTCTACAATTTATGTTTTTTTACATATTTTTTATAAATGCTATTGTTTTAGAGTTGAAAGTTGTCAAAAATTTTATTATGCAAAGTTTGGTTTTTAGGGAGGTGTAAAAGGGAGTAGCATCAACTTGAGGATTGAAAATATTTATGTTTCATGATATCCGCCCTACCTGACATACAAAATTTGTAGAATTCTTTACCAAAACTTCTTTTTTTTTTTAAGTCATCAGGTAACTAGGTGAGCTAAAAGTGAAAAAGTAAACTTACTGCTCTTAATGAAAAAATATACATGTTATGAAAAAAAAGAGCAAGGATATGCTCCCATACTGACACAGCTGAATGAATAGACAATAAAAAAAGTTAATGACTTTATCTGTTATTTTTTATGTGTGTATATAAATACAAACTCTAAAGCGGCAGCTTTTGCAGACCCAAGACTTTTGTTGAGGTGGATGTGATAACAGTATTTAATTCGTTATTTTGTGGAAGCAACAAAAAATTCTAATATTTGTCGTATGCTGTTTTAATTTAGCAAAATAATAAAGGAGAATTTTAGCTGATCAAATTTCTCGGTTTTACGTTTATTATACATATACAAGTCCTAAAACAGCTTGTACCAGCTAGTAACACTGATAAATTTATTATTTCGATAGAAACAATGAAACTGTTGCGAGAGTAATTCATTAATTTGAAATCACCTCGACAAATAAGATAATTTCTTTTCTATTATCTTTTATTAATATTTCACGTTAATTATTACAACACTTCGAAATTATACTTAATACTATTTCTTAATACTAATGAAACCTAATGTTCACAACAGCTAGTATGAACCCTAACGTTTCTACTTGACTGTAGGTTTAGGAATGAACGTATCTTCGAAATTAAGATACGACATTACTTTCGTTTTCATTGTTTCAATCAAATATGGCCGACTAAAAAGGTGGCGTGATACAGAACATCCGCCAAATATGATGACACATTATTGTCAGCATATCTGGTGGTGTCTGATCGTGAGAAGCTAGGAAAGATATAGACAGCTATTATTCCGAGAATTAGGAATAATAGTTGTCTATAATTTGTTCGACACGTTTCTGTTGACAAACTGAATCGTCTGCAGAAACGGGACGGAACAGAAACATTTATAGTTGGCGCTTGAGAATCGAATTTAGGGAATGAATATAAGCAACTAATTTTATCAAAATTAATTTCAGCTTTCGAATTTATGACCTATATGTTTATTATAGTGATGTATAATTGGTAAATAATACATATACTTACTACATGTATCACCCAAAATTTGTGCTCAAAGTTATGAGAAAACTGCTAAAGGGATAGAACTAAAATTTTTGCAAATGGCAGTCATTATACAGGACAAGGTTTGATAGGAGTTCGTTGCCTATTGGTTCAGTGGTTTCCACGATAACGAGAGACTAAGAAATTCCTTGAAAATTGGTCTCTTCAGCATTCAAGGAAAATAACAAAATACATCAAAAGAAAGCTCTTTTAAAGGCAAATCTAATGATATTTTAATTTCTAGAAATAGTTTATTTTTGGGTGATTGACACTCGTCTGAATGCCAAATGAGTGAGTGAGTTTTGTGAAATGTCTCGCATTGGCTGTTATAAAAATTCACGTGGTAAAGATGTCTATAAAATAAAAGTGTTGGGAAACATTGGCAGAGGGAACAAATTTAACCTTTTGTTGGTTTCCAGTTTGACATGGATCTCAAAATAATTAGTTTTAAAAGTTTCTGCTCATAAAATTCTTTCATTTATGTCTCATAACTTGTTCTTTGATTTAGATAAGTTTGAAAAAATGGATTTAATTTATATTCAAATAATATCGGACTGAAAGAGTAATTATTTTTATGTTGTAACACTTTTTTATGTTTTGACTGTTTTTTATATTTTTGGACAATTATTTATCCGTTGTAACACTGCAACATGGTTGTGATTTTTTACAACCATCGGTTGTAAAACGTCAATATTTTTTTCTTTTTTTGATTGACTTTTTCTCATAAGTGACTTTGTGTACTTCGAAATTTTCATCTATGAACACGGAATATTATTATAAGCTTTTATTCTACTCACTACTGCGATTTTAAAATATACCATTACTGTAGCCAACCTTCCGAATAAAATAATATTTATTTCGCATGAAGTTAAAGCCAAAAAAAAAAAACTTATCATTTAAAAACGTTTTTAACATAAACTTATTTTATTAATATTATTAACTATTTCACAAAAAGTAGATTGCATGAAACACGCGGACATTAAAATAGTTGAATACTCAATACTGATTGAATAATAATAATAATAATAATAATAATAATGTACAATTATGGTAAAAAGGAAGGTACGTCCACACTATCGTACTCGTGCGAGAGAGAAGAGTAAATTAAAAACATGAAAGTATGCCCACATTAATGTGTACTAAAAATGTCATATTATTTACATACCAATGTCTCCACAAAATTTCTGCTTTCTAGAATCAGTCGTTCTCTCGTAAATGTGTTTGATATCTTTGATTGCATGGAAGTTCAATGGAAACAAGGGAGAATTATACATATGTGAGTAGTTAACGATACTGCTACAGTGGAAAAATTTATTATGAATTCGGGAGTTCCAAATAATTGCTGATAAATGGCCAAGTGATTTAACTTGTATTTTTGCGAGGACTTTGATACATATATTCAGAAATTTAGCCAAATTGATAGAAAATATATAAAAAATAAAACAATGGACAAAATCGAAGCCACATATGTTTGTTATTGTTACATAGACACAGTCATACATCCACATGGGGAATCTTTTTTTTTATAACTCAAATCGTATCCTATAAATTTCAAAATTTATTGATTTGAAACCAGCAGAAGATCAGGACTATTAATTTAGTAAAAGATTCATTCAAATCGGTTCAGCCGTTCTGGAGCTAACTTGCAACAAAAAAACAGTTTCATATTTTATGTATAATTATATGTAGATTCTGATGAACGGCTTTCGAAGCATTTCCATTCAGACGAGAGTCCTTGAGCATTACTGAAAATCTTGTATTAGGCACGTATATGGTTCTAAGAATGACAACGATTCTGGACTCTCAGAATTGAAAACGTAGTCGTAGAGAATTTCTGTGCACAATTTGACTGGTAAATTATAGCGTCGAATAATTTATTTGTATTTATGAAGGAGGTCAATTGTAAATTAAATGATCGAAATAGAGTCAATAAACTAAAATCTATAATCGGTCTATTCTTGAGAATAATTGCGGTTTATTGTGAAGAATAATTACGTTTACTGCAAAGTTTGTCGCTTTCTTCTCCAAAATTCAGAATATCTCAACAAGAATTTACAGAACGGTTAGACAGTTTAATCGATGCGTAGTTGACAGGTTGTCTAGAGACAGATCCTAGGCTCACTGTATCAGATTTTTTAAGAATAACTGAAGATTACAAAGGCTACTTTCGACTAGAGGTTGAAAAGTAAATGAAGTTTTTTTGGTCAAAGATTAAAAAATAACCGTGTTTGTAGCTAAAAACTTCTTTTTTTGTGAGAAAACTTTTTTTTTGAATGGCGAATTTTGAATTGAAAAAAAAATGGAAAACATATTTTTCTTGAGATTTAGGAGGAGCAAACGCCTTTCCGCGATCCTCGCATATACGTCAATGAAACAAACTCTGCTGATCGTGGCTTATTTTAGTAAATTTTTTTTTTACGTAACCGTCGGATTTTCAACTAAATTCTTTCTCGAATAATTATTAAAATGTATTATTCAAAAGTATTTATCCATTTTGGTTTAATCTTTCCTTGGGTTTGAGAATATTACAATATACTTGGAAGTATACCTTGAAGAATCATCTGTCTTCAGTTTCCACAATGTTATATTTCTTAAATTCGCCGCTAAAATATGATATTTCTCCCCTCTTTATAAATATTGTATTCGGGCGCCCCCCTTGTAATAAAATTACCCAGCAACATTCCGTATTACTTTTTTGCGTATTATCTATCTTCTGTTTCCTACCCTTTTCTGAAATAATTAATACATTTACCGACACGTTTATCTCTGCATTCTTTGTTTGTAGGTATTTCAGAGAATAATTTGCGGCTAATTTTCGTCTTGAATATTGTGACATTGGTTGTTTTGCTGACACGACATTGTTTGGAAGTTAATAGTGTCGTTCGTTTCTTTAGGAAAGAAAAACGTGGACCATTTTTCTACGAAATTTATTGTCCGTTGTTTGACACCCCCTCAAACCTGCATTACGATAATGAGTAGATTTATTTATTTTCATTCGTGGAACTTTTATTTGTTAATTTCGTTTTGTTTCACAACAACCGTAATACTTTCCCTTTTTCTGAATATTTGCTTATCGGTATACTCGTCTAATTAGGCCTCAGTTCATATTTTTACGTTTATGTTCCCAAATAAATAACATTGCCACGGGATGTGCTTATTTTTCTTCCCCGTGCAAATAAATTTTTGATATCACCTGTCAAAGTTCAAAATTTTACGATATTAAATTAGGCCATGTGAGTGTATCATTAATGTCGATACGTGCTTTGAAATTTTATCATATTTTGTTTTAGCCTACATTTAAAAATTAAATGAGTCACGCGATATAAATTGTTTTTCCCTAAAATGCTCTCTAGGTCTGATTATGGTAAGTTGTATTTTTGGAAGTTTAATGCCTATAGTTTTTGAGCAATAGTCACAAAATTTGAAACAAAGATTGATTTTGCATTATTTTGTTAATCAACACTCTACCCTACTATTTCTTTATGATACATACTCTGGGTCAATTGGAAGGGTCAATAAGTGTGGCTGTAATCAATGAAGCTCCTTTTTCAAGGCCAGTATGGATTGTCTGCACTGATTGAAGGACAAATCTGGCATTGGATGGATGGGTTTCTGTTACGAAGATATTAATGGAAATGGCTGTTTGTGTATAATGCTGGAATGACATTGGTATTATTTTTCCAAAATTGTGGTGGAGGAGTGAAAATTAAAGGTAGGCTCAACTGATTGCCTCAGACTGGATAAAAGGTTTAATATTGTTATCGTTTTATCAATGTTATATGTGCAATTATTCGCTCTGGCACTGCTCATTTATATGAGCATCTTGCGGAAGGAAGTTTTTCCAGCAAGTTTATATGTTATGATATCATGTTTGAAGTTTGTCTATTGTTTGGTTGAATACATGAAAGTATAACTATCCTTTTCATATTAGTTTGTGGTCCAGTGTGTGAAGATATAGACTAGCATGCTGCAGGTTGCAAGTTCGGATCCTTGGTATTCTTTTGAATTTTTTTATTTTATTTATTTTTGTTTTTTTCTATCACTTTTCAGCCATGTGGTGAATCTGGTGCATGCGAAGCGCGCCTGGTTCTTTAAAAAAAAAAAAAAACTTGTTAAATAAGCTCCGAAAACTGATGTAAAAAAATGAAAATTAATAAAATAAAGAAATTCTTAAGAATACATAGGATTTGAAACCACAACATGCTAGCACACATCTTTATCCACTGCGCCACGAACCAATTTCAAAATTAAAGCTATAATTTCATGTGTTCAACCAAACAATAGACGAACTTCAAACATGATGTCAAAACATGTAGACCTGCTGGAAAAACTTCCTTCCACAAGACACTCGTTTCGTTTATTGAATTTATTATTCTGAAGTCTTGAAAACGTGTACGTCTGTCTTTTTATAGATCACATCGGTCAAACAAAATGAATCATTTGCTAATTTTTTTTTATTCACTTTCAACGCCTTCAACTTAATAGGTGTAGTTTGTTTCTTTGGTGAGCGATTTCATTTCAAATTCACCTTACCAATTTGTGAGAATTGAAACATTCAACGTAAAATGTTGGAAGTTTATTCTTTCCAATACCTTTATAAACTCTCTGAATTCTCTAGTTGGATTTCAATTTGTATTAAACTGCTTGTAGTCTCGTGCATACGTATAAACAAAGATATGAACACTTCCGATTATTTTTCTCAATTTTTCTCATTTTATTAGTGTATTTTCCAACTATTGCATTCAGTGCAGTGGCGGGACCAGTGAAAAAGTGCCGGTCATGAGACGTAGATCACGAATATATGTCACTCAAATTCTTCTGTACACTATATTTATATATCCACTTTTGTTTATTTTGGCACTCTTTGAAGAGTCCGTGGAACCTCTGCTGTTTGATCTATGGCAATGAAACTTGGGATAGTGTTAGAAGCTTTCATGGGATACACATTTGTGTTAAAAGTTTTGAAATTCATCCGCTAGTTTTGGAGGAAGGGGTTCTGAGAGTATTGCAAACCCACTATGTTGTCATCACAATAACTCCCGTAAATTAAAAGATTTTGGCTTGAAATTTTTATTATGGACTGGTTTGGTATTGAATTTGAACGAAATCGGTCTGCTTGTTTTCGAATGGCAGCCATTTCAAAATTTGACACTTTTTGAAAGGACACACTTTTATCGTTTCTTTTTTCTTGAAAATATTTTGGAAAAAAAATAATAAACTCTTGGGAAAAAAAAAAAAAAAAAAAAAGCAGTTAACCAACTGATGGAAAACTAATTTGAAGAAAATAGAAGTCACAATTCCCTAGAATTGAGTTTTAGCATTGGCTGTCTTGATGGCACAATTATGGTTATCTTCTTCAAAGTTTCAATTTTATCATAGAATAATTTGGTCAGTAGGCATAGCGAACCTTAGCCTTCCGTTTTGATCTCGGGACCACAGATCTCAGGGATTCCTCCAAGTATATTAAAAAAAGTCACTGTTCTATTTTAAATTGTAAAAATTATGTTATTTGCTCCAGGTAGTCAGTAGCTGTAAGCCTTTTTAATAATACTTTTTATCGCGGTTTCCCAATCAGATCACCTCATATTTACAACAAAAAAAATACCGTTTTTCTGAATTCCTTTTACGCTTTGTAACCCCATTTTCTCCTATAACGAATCCATTGTTGTAGAATTGGCAATGACTTAATAATTGAATGCGTTAATTTTTATGTTTCAGGCTCAGTACTACGGTCCCATTACGATTGGTACGCCAGCACAGTCGTTCAATGTCGTCTTCGATACTGGATCTTCAAATCTGTGGGTACCATCGAAGAAATGCAGCATTCTCAATATCGCTTGTTGTGAGTATTATTGCTAGAAAAGTGAAAAAATTAAACAGAAACTTATTCTAGGCTATGTATTCGTTATCGTGTCAGTTAAATGTGTTGTGTTAGCCAGTAATTTTTCTCGTTGGGCTTTTTTTGTCTTCTACTTTTTCTACATTATCGTCATTCTGCAGTCAAGGTTATTCACATTTATTATAATATCGCATCGCTACCACGTATTATTATAATAATTTATCCTTGAAACAATGAGTAATACTTAAATGAACAGACGGCAGCTCGTACCATGTGTCATAATCGTAAAATACTAGTCTATCAATTATGGGCGATAAGATTGTATTGGTTTTCTTTCTTGTCCTTTCGGTTTTTTTGTTAAAACTCGAATGTACAAAATTAGTTTACTTTTGATTGATGTTAATGCAGCTGTTGCCCAACGAACATAAGAAAATTTGACGGGTGTCTAAAGAAAATGTGGTCGAGTGTTGAGGGTCATAAAGTTTTTAGTTGGATTCTTGGGAAAAAATAAATACGAATATCTATACTCGAACTCGGATGGTTCTCTTAATAATCCAATCTATTTTCTACTAATTTTCAACATTAGTGACGAAATTACTTTTTCAGTAACTTCTCAAAAATTTACTAATCACTTTTGGCTGGTATTTAGTGTCCTATTACGATTCAAAACACAACCAGGAATGCTTGAATCTATTTAACCATGTTCGAAATGGTCTGAAAAATGATAGATGCAGCCCTAGATGTTGAATTTTCCACTAAAATTGTTCATTTTTGATGCATTTTCATGCTTAGTGAATAGCGGTACGTACGCGGTGAAAATAAGAGTTGTTGATTCTTACACAGTGACTTCTTTGACTGTATATAACTATATAGACTGAGCTTAATACGTTGAGACCGACTCACAGGGGCCATCAAGGAAATTAAGTAGGCACGCTTTAACTAACAAAAACAAAAGTTCGTCTCAGTTTTTGGTAATTTCAAGCATTTTTTAATGATTTCTTTTTCTAAATTTATTTTCCAGCTTTTGAAAAAATCTTAGATACATCGAATACTGGAAAATTTTTAAAACAGAAAAATGGCATAAATTTTCAAGAATTTTGACACTTCAAAAATACTCAAAAATCCGAATAACAATCGAATAACACCAAATTTTTTGTGTATGCTGACTACGAGTCTACTTACCAAATGGCACAAGCGGAGTTGTTTTATATTCGTTAATAATCTGGGGAAAAAATCATAATGAAAATGGTAAAAATGACAATATAAAAATTGTCAAAAATGCATAGTGTCGCTCTTCAATCGTCAGGGGCTGCAATACATCATACATATTCATCAATTAAGTTGCTTTACCTACCATGAGTTATTGATCTACCTTCTGCGAAGATCACTGTATGATTTCATATTGAATTGATTGTGGAGTATCATGTGAACAGTTTTGTGAAGTATATCTGTTCATCTGTAGTTGTGATTGCGACACATTTGCTGACTGGCCCCCCGACCAAAAGGTCGTTAACCAACAAAAAACCATATATTTATTGACTCACCTACATTATTCTTATAGGTTTATAAAAAATTTGTTTTTTTCCAAAAACTAGTCTCAAAGAATCTACATAAAACTTGGTCCCTTCTTCCTTTTGACATTTGTCGACTATGCTTATCTACTAGAATCGGCCGTGGGTGTGGATTTTGTAACATTCGGTTAGAAAAGTGAAGTCGCTCTTGAAATTTGTTTTGAAAGGTAGTGATCATTTTTTGTGGGTAAGTTTTTTTGTGAGTCTGTAATTTAGTTTGGAGTGAACCTTGACGAGAATTTTTTCGTTGTATTTTTGAACAGAGGAATTTTGATTATTTTGTGCTTCACGTGTTTAACACTGAATATGTTTTGATGAAATTTTGATCAATACTTCGAACAACTTTGACGGTTTTAATACGGTTTACAAGTAGTTTAAAGTTTTTGAATCGACAAAGTTAATTTTTTTAAACTATTAGCGAGTAATTCCGAGTTTAAGGCGTGCTGTGAAGCTCTTCAAATATCTTGTTTTCTGATGAGAAACATCGAAAGTTTATTCCCGCAGTTTTGCTGATATTACGATGAGGCAGGTTTAGCGAACTGTGACTAACTGATCAGTTTCATGAACGATGGTATTTTTAATTTTCATGTTCTGAGAATTTACGCCCGTTCTATTCCTTGTTTTAGTACTCCACAACAAGTACAATAGCCGAGAATCCAAAACTTACAAAGCTAATGGAACGGCGTTCAGTATTCGGTACGGTTCGGGCAGCTTATCCGGATTTTTGTCGACTGACACTGTTGGCGTAAGTACGCATTAAATTTTCCAGTCAGGTCTAAAGGGATAAATTATAGCAAAATGCATCAAACGTCTACTTTGCTCTTTGCAATTGGTGGACGCGTTTATTTGCGTTACGTACGGTGAACCTGAGTTCTTATAGTCAATGGTATATTTGAGGATTGAAATCGTATATAAAAAATTACAAAATACAGCAGCAAAAATGAAGCAAAGGAAATAAATGCCATTAGCCTGAGGCAAAACTATATCGAAACACGAAAGTATTTCTTTGGAGACAATAATGTAAAATTAAAACCGAACTGCTCTTCAAAGATATGTGTCTGGGACAATTAAAATACGTCCCCATCCTAAACATCGAAAGCTTTGTGTTGTGCAAATGATCGGTAATATTCGTCGTTCTTATTGTTTTTTGTGTTTTTTTTTCTTCAGAAAGTGTTCTCGTTTTCTTTGTGAGACCTTCGTAGATTTTCATTTCATGCCAAAAGAAACTCAATGGCACAAAAAAGCAAAAATTATTTCATCATTATGTATGTGTACCTGTTTCTAAAACGAATTAGACGGCTGTAACTCCTAAACAAGACAAGATATTATAAAATTTGTTGTAAACATTTTGTTTGAGTTCTTCCTCTAGTTTACGTCTGGGTGTAGTTTATTTCGAAAATTCCTTTGAGAAAGTGATCTTTTGCAAAAAATGAATGTAAAGCTTTCCTGGTGTTATGTAGCAAAAAAAAATAAAAATAGATGAAAAGTTCGCTTTATTGAAAATTTAACGCGTTCAAGAAACGTTTCGAAAAATAGATTGCTTGATTTTTTTCTGATTGTTTCACTTATGAAACATGTAGATACTTATCAGGATAACCTGGTATTCATTTTTCAAATAATGTCATTTACATAAAGAAACTTGGAAAACTAATTACGAACTCTAACTAAATTTAATCCTCACTGATATCTCGACTCACATAGGAGTTACGGCCTTTTGAACTATTTTAAAGTTGACTCCCTTTATATGTGGTCATGTACGAAATCTTGTTGACTCAATATAAGGTGAAATTTTTGGGCGATACTAAACTCGTCCCTATTGAATCATCTTACGTTATTTCCTATTTAAAATTTTAACATGTCTAGTAAAAATTCAACCTGTAATTAACACATTGAACTCGTCCTATGTTTGGTACGTACCTATGATGCTTTCACAAGCACAACGTAGGTATTCTGAAATTAGAATTAGAAAAATCAAATTTAAAGCCCTTGAAAATGAGATTTAAATATTAAGTACAAAATCAGATGTCTGATTAAAAAGTTTTGAAAAATTTTGAGGCAATTTAAAAATCTGCTGTTCATGATTCATCATAAAATTGCTAAAGAAGACAGTATAGTATCTATAGGTGTAATCAAAACATTATGACATTAATAGGAAATTTTTGAAATTTTTTCAGTTAGTCAAATTTTCTCTACTTAATTGTAAGGAAGAGTTTTAGCAGGTTTTCCCTATAGGGTGTAGGTATATTATAAATCTATAAAGAATTTTTCTGCAGTAATGTATGAGTGAAGTTTAGATTCAAATATCTCGATATAATTTAATTTTTTTCAAAATTTAAGAACTCCATTTTTACCATGTGGAATGTCTTATGCTTGATAGTAAAAAAAATGAACAGATATGAAAATATCCTGGCTTCATCAGAAATAATGAATAATTTGACATTGGTTGAATTTGAGAACTAGGTATACCTATGTGAGAAAAAAATATACAGGTTTTCCACTTTGTTTAGGGACGAATTCAAATACCTCTTTAAAAGTTTGGGGACGAGTTTATGTGTATATGTCGTGCAAAGAAGATATTGACAGGGACGAGTTTAATGCTTGATTGGGTACAAGCTTCGTAATCCCCGAATTTTAATTAAGTTGTTTCGAAAATTGATTTACATATTGATAATAAGGAGATGAAGCCTACTGCTCTTAGGCGCTGTCAAAGCATTCGTTCTTGAGTTATTTTAGATTTTCTTTTTAGAAAACTATCCATATTACTCTTTCCATTTATCACTTGTCGTGAAATCGTGTTTGAATTAACCCGAATAAAAACTGTAGTGATTTTGAGAATGATCGACGTATCACTTTTTTGCCGTTGTTAGTTATTTTCTACATTTTATCTACTCTAATCCCCTTTTCTAAAATTAGTTTTAATCTAATTTGGTCTGTCTAACATTGGTATGATATAAAAGAATATTCTTTGGATTTTAGTTTTGATTGAAGCATAGATTGTTGAGTTTTTTAGATTTTCCTTTGAGGTGACTATGGCTATTCCAAATTTAGGCCTTTCGATTAGAAAATTTGAAAGTTCTTGTTCGTGACATTGTGTATTTTCATTGATAGGTGTATTATGCGAAATTACCTACAAAATGCTGAAAAATAACTAGAATTTTTGTCAGTTGGCTATTTACAATATTCATACTTTTAATTTAGCTGTTAAATTGATTATTTATATCGACTGAGTGATTGATTTAACGAATCAGCTATTTTGAGCAATTTTTGAGAGAATTTGTCCACAAAACTATTTGTTTTTTTCCCATTTTTAAGTTTTATTTTTCTTAAATGGATGTTTATTAAAATTTTCAAGATTTTTGAAAACCTTCTTTGGTTGCACAAGAATTTATTTTTCTTTGTAATATGTATTCAATTTCATCTCAGAAATTACGAATTATTGTTTTTTTGTTTTCAGATTGGTGGCTTAAACATCAAGGATCAAACGTTCGCTGAGGCAGTGAAAGAACCTGGTATCGCATTCGTGGCTGCTAAATTTGACGGTATTTTAGGACTTGGTTACCGAGAAATTTCCGTTGGTGGTATAACGCCGCCATTCTACAATCTGATTCAACAAGGTTTGGTAAAGGATCCGATTTTCTCTTTTTACCTCAACAGGTACGACGTTTTGAATTCTCTGTTTTTCCCCCTCCCCCAAATACTTCTGTAGATAAATCTTAATAGAATAGTTATTGTACCGGTAATATTGTGCTCATTTATTTCATATGTTTTAATTTTATTTATTTATTTATTTATTTATTTATTTATTTATTTATTATTACTATTATTATTATTATTATTATTATTATTATTATTGTTGTTGTTGTTATTATTATTATTATTATTATTATTATTATTATTATTATTATAATTTTTTGTTTCTTTCTACAGAAATGCGTCGGAAGCAGATGGAGGAGAGATCGTATTTGGCGGCATGGATCCGGATAAATATCGTGGTGATTTTTCTTGGGTTCCTGTCAGCGTTAAAGGTTATTGGCAATTTGGTATGGAAAGGTAATTTTGCGGAAAACACATTCTTTAATCTTCTCTGTTAAGTTTGCCAATTGTGTTGATTCAATCGAAGGATTGTACTGTTGATAGTTAGGAATTAGCTAAACTTATTTAATCGAATAAAGTTTCTTATTTTGTTTGTACACTATTAACCGAGACATTGAAGGTCAAAATGAGGTAGGCGTATTAGAGCCTTTTTCTTTTCACCTACCGGATGCTCGAAATGTCGCTTCCTGAACTTTTTATTTTTCAATTTTCTTTGAGAGAGTGGTATTTTTCAAGAAATGAACGTTGGGCTATCATGAAGAGAACTACTCCTTTCTGTGACATATAAAAAAAATGCAGAAACTCTGTGAGAAAACTCTGCTATCCGTTTTTCGGTTTGTCTTTTAGACGCCAACATGTGAAACTAATGAGTACACAATGCTGCTACGCAGAAATAATTCATAGACCTACATAAACCATAAAATATCAGAATTATCAGTTAATCAGGTGCAAAATGAAGGAAAAAATAATTTAAAGTTGAACGGAAACTAAAATAAACGCGTAGTCAAATATATCGGTGACTATGGTCATGTGATGGTGTTACAAAAGTGGCTTTTATATGTAAGAGATATTATGAAGTTTTGAATGAAATTTATTTTTTGTGTGTTTATCAGTTAATAACAGTCAATTACTCTTGAATAATTGTATATTTTGGTCGATCTTACTGCAAAAAAATTGTAAAACCAACTACACCCAGTGTAAACCAGAGGAAAAGCTGTAACGAAATGGTCTTTCGAATTTGTTCTGTATCTTGTCTCGTTTAGAAGTTGCAGTCGTTTTGATCCATGTTAAAAGGCACACCCTGTATGTTGTAGGTTTTTGTATCCGATATTGACGGCGTTCCAACGTTCTCACTTCGTAGGTGTGTGTCAGAAAATATCCTGTATATTTTAACTTATCGTTACCCTTTAGTAGATATTAATTTACTTTGCGATGTGAATTCATAAATAAATGAACAGTCTTTCGCTCGAATGTTTACCGTAATTGAACATCCGGAACATCGCATTTCGCAGAATAAAACTCGATCCTTTTCGCAGTTCTTAATTCGATTTGTACCCTCTCTGAGAGTAGTGAAGAATAACTTCACGCCTGCTACAAGGTGGTTAGCATACTTCTAACTCCTCAGAATTCTCGTATTAAGGTCTGTAAAGACGATATCTGTGTCATGTTTGAAATTCACTTTAATTTACAATGATTTAAGCTATCTATAATTTATGCGAATATAACTGTAATCGCACCTGTCTGCTTTAATTAGTCCTATCGGTTTAGCATCTAGACGTACCTACTTGACATTTGAATATGCAACATTTTTAATTCACGAGTTAAATTTCTTAAAATGTTGAACTTGGAAAAAAATTTACGAAATTCTCTATCTTGATAATTTATTTCAATTCATTTATTCGGTTGAATCATTTTAAATTGTTCTTGTTCGAAAAATTTATTGTATCTTACAGGAACTTTTTTTTTCTGTTTATTATTCGTGGAGTGTTATCATTATTTATGCCGAAAAAATACAATGAGTTTGAACTTGAAAGTTTCGTCATTTTTTTGTGTGATCTTATTGGGGAAGAAAATGCATGTGGTGTGTGAGTGTTCGCATCACAGGAATGTAAAATAGTTTAACCTTTTTGAGATATGCGAAACGTTTAAAATTATCTGCTGAAAAAAATTCTTCTAATATATTCTGAAAATCTTGAATGTTTTTCAAACGAACCATTGACCGAGTTTAGAGGAAAGTAAATATCCATGGTAGCTATAATATTTATCCATTCGCTCTCACCCATAAAAGAATAAGTTAATTGTTTTCGAGGTGCCCTGGACCTTGTGATGGTATCGCTTCGACCTGTCACTCATGGGCGTAAGTACTAAGTACTGGGTAGGCGTCAAAATACGCACGGCAATCATTCAGGTTTGGCTGCATGAATCTTAACGACAATGCTGTTTCATCTATTCAACCATTATTCTAATTTTAAATTGAAACCACTCTGACTGTATTTCTGGTTCTGCACTTCTCTATTTTTTACGTAGCATTCTAGAATTTCAAAATTGTATTTATTGTGTTTATCTTACAGCATCGTAGTCAATGGCCAAACCATTAAAACGTCTCAAGCCATTGCCGACACCGGAACTAGTTTGATCGCCGGACCATCAGCGGACGTGGCCGCTATTAATAAAGCCATCGGCGCTACCGAAATTTTTGGAGGCCAGTACACAGTAAGTGACTCGTGTATCTAATTTTGTATCTTTTTATGGTTTTCCTATTTCACATGAGAGTTATAAGTAGCTGATAGTCCCTGTGGAAATTAAACTATTTGCAGAATTCTTTTATAGTCCTTTACATTCTGCGTGTTTTACGAATTTTACCCTTACCCGGTATTTCTTTTCGTACATTCTGTGCGCTTGAATGAGCATACGGATAAAATCAGCCATGAGACAGAGAATAAGCTAACGATCCAACAACTTATGAACTTCTGCTCAAGAGTCGAGATTGAGAGCGAAATTTTTTTTAATTCTTTTTTCTGTTTTTCAGAAAAAGACAACGTTAAACGAAAGAAGTAGATTTTATACGTAAAAATGTCGAATGTTGTTTATATTTCTCGGCTCCATGGAAAAACATTAAATCACGATGTTTTTACCATTACGGGTCCGCCTATCAACAAGACGCCCCTTAAACCACCTGACCATGCCGTTAAAGTTTCTAAGTCCAAAAATTTTATGTTATTAGCCTCTCCAGCTGCCCCTTGTCACATATCGTTGCTAAGGTGCCCCTCAAATCCGTCGCCCAGTCCCTGCCCATTATCAAAAGCCCTTCAATCTTATCACATAAATGGGCAATAACGTAATATGTTTATATCGCGCGGTGACACCATCGCGTCACAATAAAACGTGACCTATGTAAATTTCTAACTGACTCCCAGCCCAAAAACATATTCATGTTAAAATGGCAGATTTATATTGCCGACCATCTTACCTATTTTTGTGTTCTAATATCAAGTCTGTTCGTGTTACTAAATGAACTACAAACTTGCAGAAAATCTGTAATTAATTGTAGCTTTACAAAATCACATGTAGTCGAGTGAACAACATACTGTAAGTTGGAAGATTTTTAGGAACAGGAATATTTATAAATTTTTATCATCAAACAAATTTGTAAATAGCTAAAGTAGCTAACAACTAGTAATAAAACTTACATTGAAATGTATTCAGATTCCAAAAAGTATAAGTGGAACCACTGAGAAAGAAGAGACGAACTTTAATTTATTTTTGGGAATGAATGACCTCAATTTTGACTACCCATAGGTACCTATAATTCTTCCCAGTCTGTTCGGGCGGCCAGAGAAACTACAGATTCTGTACTGTTCTATAGATTTCACTAGATTACTTTACAGTTGCCTGAACATGTTTCTGTAGCTACAGAAAGATCGCCTGAACGACTTTTTTTAAGGTAAGCTGGAAAAACCTACAGAACATTACAGATTCTGTAGTTTCTTTAGTTGTCCGAACAGACTTATTGTCATTCCTTATTTTTTCGAGGCTATTTCGGAGGCAGTCTATATTCCATGAGTATTAAAGGGTGTTTTGAGGATATTTGAAAGATGTTACGAGGCTATTGGGGGCATTTTAAAAGTATTTGAACGGTGTTTTGAGGATATTTGAGAAGAATGCGTGATTGTAATGAGGTGAAAACTGGGAGCTTATTATGTACCCTTTAGTTTATGGTGCTTAATTCGGAAAAAAAAAAAGAAGAATTGGTTCTACCGATTCTGAAAATCAGGTTCAGAATTGATTTTGAATTGGGTGGAAAATAAATTTTGAAATTCAGACTGTTAAAGAATAGTTAAAACGTCATTCACCTACAGATTTTAACAACTTTTTTTCATTCAAGAATGTTTCACGCAACTTTGGATTACTCAGACGGAATAGACCTGTTGGATTCAGTGATTTGTCGCAAAATTAAAAATTTTTCTTTTAATGCATACAGATTTTTTATTTTATTGAGGGTAAATTCCACCAGAGTAATGGGATATTAGATATGTAATTCGGCCACCGCTCTTTCTTTTTTAATTTGAACCAAAAGAGTTGAAATTGCATGAATGCAAGTGGCTTTAGCTAATTTATATTAGAATCGTATTTTCAGAATCGGCTTCTTGGAATCGAATACCCAATCGTTTTTTTAACAGCACTTCTTGGGTTATCTGATTGCAAAAATACCTTTTTCTTGAAATTTGGAATTGGGTATCCAATTTTCGTTGACAGCCCTAGATGCCGATAGGTTTTGCAACACCCTCATGAACTTGAACATTGGTGTCGAAGTCGAGTAGTTAAAACAAATGGGATGCAAAATCCATGTGTGCAGCATTTACAAAACCCACAATCAGCTCCTTTAAGTGGGATATTGTGAAATACCCACCCGATAGCCTTGATCTCAGTTCCTGTGACTAAGGTTTTTTGCCTTCTCAGAAAATTTTTCATGTTATGTCAGTGATTCAGAGGTTGCTGTATTGTCTGAATCATGTAATGTTTGGTGGGAGTTTGCCATAAGAGTGAAATAAATGTGTAAATAGGGGTAAGAAAAAATGTTTGCAACATTAAATATACCATTCACTTTTTAATTTGAGTCCATATGCAGTTTTTTGGAGTTATTGGAAAGTGGAGGCAAAAGATACGCACTCTGGTGGCGAAGATAATGGATGAAGTATAATATGTATTGATCTTATAATGCAAAAATTTCTTTTAAAAATAAGTTTTTATCGCTACAATTGGGTAGGATTTGAATATTATCCTCTAATGATTAGTGATCGGTCATCCATATTAAATTCTTTCCTATTCTCAGAAAATCAATTCAAACTCTTTTCTTTTGGTATGAAAAAATTCATGGGAAAAATCTTTCGACTATATAGTACTGGACCAGTAAAGAAAGATGATTTCTGGTTAGACATGCAGGCGCTAAATAGGCAACCAGAGTGTACCTGTTGACGTATTTTGCTTTGTGTTTACATACACTATCTTTGTGAATTTAAATGATGTCTTTATCATATGTATTCTAAATCGTTGAATTCAAGCAAAACATTGAAAATATGTACAAGGTGCTATGGTTACCTACTTCTTTGCCTCCATGTCTTGACATTAAAAAGTACATTGGTTTTATGGAGTTTTACTAATCCAGTACTACATAGTCAAAGGGAAAAATATATCATTCTGTTTTCAGCCTATGAAAAGATGAGGCGAATTTAGCGCTCCTTATGGTGTCTCCATTTCCCAGTAATGTAGAAAACCTTACTTTTTTGTCCAACATATGTATGAATCTATTTGAAATCGGAATCATTTGTCAGAAATTATCATAGATATCTACAATATACATAACCTAGATACCTAACTTGCCTGTTTTCAGGTGTTGTCCCCTACCACACCATACCGAAGTAAACAAAAGCTGTTGGCACTTAACACAAATAAGTGTACTCATTTATGTCACACTTACATACACTCGATCTAATGTTTAAATACAAAATACCTCATTAAAAATCACAAGAAAATTCATTTTTTTGCCCTGTAACAATCATTTTTGGTATCCTGGTTTCGGTCATGAAGACTGATCGAATATCCACACCAAATATAACATCAGAACACACATTAATAAACATACATCACTTATTTGAAAATAGCCTTTTCTTTATAACAGATGCATTGTACACGATTTTTTTGCCAACAGTCGATGGGATTGATGCAACATCACAACATTTCATTAGGGTGAATGCTCAATATAGTGAAAGTGGAAAGTTAGGTATCTAAGTTGTATATATTAGTGTTGATATCTGTGGAAATTATCAACAAAATTTGTATTTCTTGGTCGCTGTAAGTTTCTCAGTGAGTAGTTTTGAATGGGTAGTGACTAAAAATTCAGTCGTTCGTACGTTTTCAGTGTAGGTCTTCGGCTTTTCAGCTCTGCGGCTCTAGCTGCAACTATGCAATTTGTCAGCAATCACTCGTTTTGCTAATTAGTTTAGTACAATATTTTTCTTAACTCGTGTACCAAAAAGAAATTGTTATTGATTCAATTTTAGTTTGCAAAGTTCTAGATATCCAAATCAATTTGGAACAGTCAAAAAAAGTTTCATTTCTTCTTGAGTTTTTTCTCAGCTGTATTTTATTTATTTCTTCTCCAAAAAAATTTTTATTTCTTCACTAGTGTAGAAATAGAGTTTTTTTTTAAAGGCTTTTTTTTTTATTTCTTTGCGGCACTGTTTACACACACACACACACACCCAAGAAGTGGTGCTATGTCAACGTGAAAAAATGCTGTTTTACACGGTGATGCCTATAAACAAAATATTTCGCTTTGACATAATTATTTATTATTTGATAAAATTATATTAATTAGAGCAGTTAAACATATTTAATCGAATACATAATACCTAACACCTTCGTTTGGTGGATTTGTTGAAAAAATTGTTTCGGGACTTGAAAATTGGTATTGTTTTTCACCTTGTTTTTACTTCGAATCGTGCCTTGAAGAGAATTTATTTATTTTTTCAACTTCGCAGGTCAGTTGTGAAACAATAAATCAATTGCCGGGCATTTCGTTCAACATCAACGGCAAGGAGTACTCATTGGCCGGAAAGGACTACGTATTACAGGTACGATTTTGTCAGTGGCCTATCTGCTTCGCCTATTCGAAATGAAAAACTTTTTTTCGTGTACGTAATATAAAATTATAATATCATGTGGACACACTTTGTGTAGGTGAGCCAATTTGGTAGGACGATCTGTTTGTCCGGCTTTATGGGGATCGATATTCCGCCACCGCGCGGACCACTATGGATTCTGGGTGACGTGTTCATCGGTAAATATTACACAGTTTTCGATCTGGGAAATAATCGTGTGGGATTCGCCGAAAGCGTACAACAGTGATACGTATCTTAGCTACGAAAGTTAGTCATAAGAAGGAAGGAAAAAACGAAAATTACTAATAACAGGTCGCTCTTATAACTTGACGAAAACGTTGCAGTTGACTAAAATATAGTGGTGACGTGTCGACGAGGGAATTAGTTTTATACAATTACAATAATTTAGTCGTACACATTTTTGTTTGTTTTTATCATTATGTCTGGTTTTTTTTGAAGTTTTTTTATTCAACGTCTGAACTTGGTGCGTCTGCGTATTATGTAGCGACAGCGTATGCCGAACTCGTCGTTTTTAGCGAGTGCGTCTTGATAAGATTTTCACAAAATTATCTTTTGCTCGTGTAATTTTTGTAAATGTGTTTTTACTACTACTTCGTTTGTGTATTTTTTTACATATCTACTTAAAACTATATTATGTACTTATTAAATAAATAATCGACTGTAAAGTAAACGATGTTGGTTATTTAAGTGTATTTCGGTGAAAATAAGGTGTAAAATAGTTGGAAAAATTAGTCTATACTCTTACCTTTCGATTTCTTATTGGGCAGGTGCAATGTGGATAATTTATGTGGTTTTGGTTTGATACTTTTTCATTGATGCAGTGAGTAGATAATCAGAAATTAATAGGCTATGATTAAATCTTAATTTCCAAGTAGTGAACTCGGCAGATTTACTTTTATGGGTACACGAGGCAATGTATTATTATGTTTGTCTTTTGGACGTTGAATACGTCGCTGGCTACTGTACGTTGGGTGTGTTAAAAGATTTTTTTTATTTTTAATCATAAGGAATGCTTCGTTGTTGAATCTTGCTAATTGAAATAGTAAATTGACGCACAGTCTTCTCAAAAATTAAAAAATTGATTTAGAAATGGTTGGGCTCCATTTGACTACAGTTCGTTTATTATATTCGTGGTTTGGGATAGATACTTTTACCCTATTCAAAGGAAGATATTGAGACATTTCTAAAATTTTCGCAGAATTATGAATTAATCATAATTTTTTGAACACTAATTAAGTTTTGTTACAAATATTGTCAGGGATATCAGTAGAATTTGCATGGATGAAATTAATGAAACCTCGTGACATTACATCCCATGTAGGCTGCTAATTTTACTGGGTGGCGAGTGCCAATTTCGTAGCAGAAAGTCAGATGCGAGCATTAGTAATTGTTTTCCCATATGACTTCGAGTAATATTTCGTTACTCTTTGGACCTTCCTCTTTTTGACCCAGTTTTATCGGAGTTTCCAAATTATTGAATGGAGTCTGATGGACCTTTTTTGAACATACGATTTTTTTTTTTTTTGGGGGGGGGAGGAAGAATACCCACTTTTGAAATGTAAGACGTATTCTACGTCGAAGAGAGTTTACGAAGTTGTTCGAATTTTTATTAGTTTTTCCTCAATCATTAATTTTTTCCAAACTTGGAACCTACCCAAGGACAAGATTCAAATTTTTATTTTTTATAACTGAAAGCCTGATTCTTTTCTCTTTCTTAGGCACAAACGTTGCTCTGGTTGTCCATTAAATGCATTTTCTGTTTCTTTTACTTTCAAATTAAAACGGTTTACCTGAAATTTTAGGACATCGTTTTCTAAATTAATGTGTATAAATTTTTTTTCTCGGACGTAACGCCCATTGTTGAACGAAAGGACTGTTATCCCATGT
Source organism: Ericerus pela (assembly GCA_011428145.1). Classification (NCBI taxonomy): domain Eukaryota; kingdom Metazoa; phylum Arthropoda; class Insecta; order Hemiptera; family Coccidae; genus Ericerus; species Ericerus pela. The sequence continues at coordinate 9,125 of WOFM01001547.1, read as the reverse complement.
TTTTACCAACAACTAAATGCAATTTATATGTTAAAGAACATTCTGATAGTTATTCATACTTAACTCTTAAAAATTCGTATTTTTCTACCAAACGATTTATATGCGATCGAATACAGTTTTATTTCCTCGTACGATAATCGGCAGTACTTTTGACCTAATTTTCTATTTCACTTCGTACGTAGCTTTATGCGGTTACTTTTATTATGCTGCATACGTGCATAATAGAAAATTAACGACATATTTTACATCTCATACTGTCGTTATCACAAATAGAAACTTCGAGATCTGAATATTTTATCAGTGTCCTATTTAAATAATGGATCGTGGTTTATTTTATCGCTCGGGACGAGTTAAGTGCCGTTATAGATTCGCTCTATTTGCCGAAAAGAACTATTCAAATTTCGCGAAAATTACGAACTAATATTTTTCTTTAAATGGGCTTCAGTTATCACCTAGTACCTAATTACATGCGGATATTTTACCCCGTGCACGAAGATATAGCCTATTTTGATGTTGAAGCGGAGAAGAGGGATAGTCCAGATCCGGTGGTCAATATAGTCTATTAAACACGAATTTTTCAGTCACATACTGAAGCGCTTATAGAAACGAAACCCAACACAGCGCCATTTTAGGTTGGCAGTGTGATGGTAGCTGGTCTCTTGACTCGCATAACCTTCGAATGAGAAACCGAGCATCTATGTAGACTACCACGAAGTCATGCCGATCCTAATTACGAATATTTCATTGAAAGGATTCTATCTTGGCAGACTGAGAAGCCCGGGAGAACTTGCGTAATCGAGTCGAATAAAGAGAAACCTAATTTTTGGTACCTACGACAGATGTGGTGGTGTTTTACCTCTCGGTAATTCTGATAAAACCAATGAACTTATTCACTCATTGAGCTAGGGCAAAACGTTTGATTTGATAAGCCAAAGTTTTATGTCGTCCAGTAAAATATCATGTGAAAACTCGATCCATATACCTTCAGAGATGGGCCTTTTTGTTGATAATTCTACATTTTTGGGTAATTTGATGCTAATTACCTTGCTTTCGACCCATAATGACGGGTCTAGTTTTTTTCTACAATATTGAAAATATTTATGTCATTACGGAGCTTATTACTTTGCTGCAACTAAAAGAAGATGAAAAAACTGATTTAAATTTTTACTGTAAATTATACAGAAAAAAAAAAAGTGCTACTGTTTAGTAGAAATTTTTCTTCTACAGAATTAAAATTATGCGAGACCAAGCAAGTTATCTCATTCGGAGCTGAAATTGAAATCGCCGTAAAATTGGTCGATAAAATCTTACATGATTGAGGCATATAGTCGTGACACTCACGACTCGAGGAATGAGTTTGCGACGACTTTCTGTCGTGTCAAGCTTTCCCCCTCGAAGCTAAAGCTCAAAATAATTTCGATCGAAAGAGCGTCTGTGAAGAAACTACGAACGCAGATTTCTTTTTTCACGGTTTCCTCTGCAGAAATTATTTTATACCTCGACAATTTAAACACGTAACAAAGCCGCTGGAGTTTATGTTTGTGGCAACGCCACAATCTCTCCGATTTGGTTAAAAATAAAAATCCAACTAACTTCGTAGAAATTTTATATACTTTTTCAAACTTATTCTTTACAATGAACATTCGTTAAGGAATAAATTCGTAAACAATTAAAATTATCAACTTCCCCAGAAAACCAAACAAATTCGTTTAAACAATAAAATATCGCGATACTGTACTAAAAACAAAGAGGAGAGAGAAAAATTCGCGACATTTTTGTACTTCGAATAGGCGAGTAAAAATTTGTTGCACTAATTTAAAATAGCTAGTTTACGAGCGTGTAAAATAAGGAGAAAAAAAAACCAGTTTCATGGTGACGTTAAAATATTGTAACGAATCGTTTGACTAGCTATTTTGTAACTAATAAAATTATTTGTTTGATGGAGAAGAAAGAGAAAAAAACATAAAAAAGCAGATGAACTCAAAATAAAATTAAGAGTGGAAAAAAAAACAACGGCTACGAGTATAAAGAAAATTCTTCGGTAGGCTTTAAAACAACAGGCGTAGAAATTTTTCAATTTTACTTCGCAACATGTGAGGGGGAGGAGGAGAGAACGGCACAAGAAAAACGCAATTTTCATCTTAAAATTACAAAGCTGAGATTTGAAGCGTATCCGATAGAGTTAACGTTCGATATGACGATAGAGTAACATTCTGTTTTTCTTGATGATGCGATGGTAAATGAAAACAAACATACATAAATAAATGAAATAAATAAAATCGCAGAGCATCAAACCCAGGCGATGGAGACGAATGTACCCTCGTTCGATACAACTTCATTTCAATGTCAACCTAGTACACAACTGTTTGTCTGTTGCTTTTTTTTTTTTTTTTTTTTTGGTTTTTTACAAAACCAATGAAAAATAAGGTAGAGGAAAAACAAAGACGTGATTAAAAGATCTAAAATATTTGGTGTAATATTGTACAATATAATTATATATTATCAACTTCGGGATCTGAGTATTTACTACATTACGTGACACGAGGCGGAAAAGAAAATAAAATAAAAAATAAATAAATAATTTACGAAAATTCATTCGTTTAAGTAAATTTATAAATGATACTGACGCGTATCGAAAGACGAAAAAAAAAAAGAAAAGAAAAAAATAATGTAAAATACGACACTTATGCACATCACAAGTACACATCACGCATACGAAGATACAAACATACAAAAGGGAGAAAAAAAACGAAAGCTTTTAAATCTGTTCTTCACACGATGTTGTATTTTTCTATTTTTTTATTTAAAAAATTATTGAAAAACATTTTTCCGTAAAATTGATTAAATATATAACTCATTATTAGGAAGAAAAAAAAAAAAAAAAAAAAAAGAAAAGGCTACAAACGAAAGAAGATAAACGACGAGGCGAATATCCACAACGATGGAAAAAACGCAACATAAAAACTAAATTAATAAGAAATTTATTTTTTATACAAAGTAAACGCGATTTCGTCGTTATTTTCAAAGAACAATTATTGTAAGTAAAATCGTTAAATTACTACATAAGTCAAGTATTTATAAGTATTTATAAAAAGAAGAAAAAAAAAGAAAAAAAAACAAATAATACAAAACGAAATAAGACGATTTGTCTTAGTTTTTGTACACAAGTCGAGCGGCAACTTATCATTCGTTACTTAGCTCCATAACGTTTTTTGCCTGCAAACAGTAAAAACATTAAATTACAAGACGAAAAAAAAATTAAAAAAATAGTATTACAAAATGTTAGCACGAATGGACTGTAAATACGTGAATCCAATCTGTTAGTTGTAGTTAAAGGAGAAAACGACAATTTTTCAGACGATAGTAATTAAGAAAAACTGAAAAATAATTTTGTTTTTTTCTAAGTTCAATACACAGTATTTTATTTATTTATTTTTCAACAAGAAACATAGGGTGTTTCCTGAGAAGCCTGCGGAACGAACATTAACAGCTCTAATAGCATTTGACAGTATACTGTCAGACTGATAAAACGAAGTTTCGTAAATATGAAGTGTTCTGTTCTCTACGGTCATGAGGAAGCTAGACGAGGTATAGCGAAACTTCAAACTAATTATTTCACTATGGACACGTAGTGCTCACCATGAAGAACAAAAAAAGGGTCCTCTTCACTTTCTCCCTTTCCTTATTTACACGTTTACAACCAATTTGAAGAATTGACAAATATTTTGGATCTTACCACGTAACTTTGGAAATCCAGTACCTTTACTGGGCAAGACGGGACGAAAGTAAAGAGAACCTTTTCTATTCTCCGTGATCATAGATCTTATAGAATTATAAACGGACAACGTTTCTGGCCTAGAAAACGCGTTGTCCGTTATTCAGACATAGGATAAGGAACTTATGCCACTAGATAAGTGGCTGTACACTTTGATTGGACCAGAATTTTAAGATATCACTAACACATAACACAAACACACAGCCACATAAATACGTATGGTATGCATCATTGCCAAACCGCATAAATTTCTTGTCCTATGTTGAAACATCAGTTTTATCACTTTAATCAGTCGGTCCATTACACTGTAGAGTTAAAGCATGAGGAGAATACCAAGGGAGAAGCGTCTACATTCAATCAAAGAGGATATTTTTATTTGCATTATCATAAGTCATCGTAGGTGATTTTAGTGTAGTGATATATAAATTGGTATATTTGCAAGCTTTTTCGTGACTCCTTGTTGTAGGCCTACTAAAATCTTCATTTGAATAAATTTTTTTTTGTAATTTTATTTTTTCATTATTACTATATTTTTTTATTAGCACGTTTTATCTTTCAAAGTGGATAATAATAGTATAGTATAACAGGAAAAAAAATAAATAAAAATAAAAAATAAAAAAAAAAATAAAAAAAAAATAATAAAAAAAAAAAGCCAAAATAGGTGGAAGTCTCATTACTTTTGTCTCGCACGCTTTTTCTGAAATCCTCTTTGATCACAGATGGTTGTGTACTAAGGATCTGTTTTACATAGTCCAACGACAAATTATCACAGTATTGCCTGATTTTGAGAATTAGATAGCCGGACACAAACATTCGAAAAACCGTATATCACAACCCAGAACTGAGCACCTTGCACGGTTGACCATTTGTTAATTTTTTTGAAGATAGGGTTGAATATGACTTCGCATTTGGTTTTGGTTTAGTGATATTTTTTTCCCAATTAACTTGTTTCTCTTCCATTCTAATGGAGAAAAAAAAAATCAGTTCACAGCCCTGATATAAAAAATAACCCACTTGATAACACATTAAAAATCACGTAGAATTCAGCTAGTAGATTTGTTTCGCTTTTTTTCCTCTCAAACAATTCTTAAAACACGCTTTTTTTCGTTTTATCCATTATGGTTTGAAAGCTGTACATTTTGCTGTATCGCCCAACCTTAGGACAGCCATTTCACATTAAAATAGCCGTATGTTAAGAGCCAAAGTTGTACATCTGGCAACACTGATTCATTAAAAAGTAGGTTGCTTTCAATGTCACGCTTTTAGTATACTCCCAGCTCCTTAACTGCTGAAGAAAGGACACATTAGAGATGTTTATACTATACTAGATATCGAACTCAGCGAGAAAAATGAAGCCAACAGCCGCCATCTTTGAATTGGGCATAAGCACCATACAAACACATGATTGGAATAATATTTTTAAGTTAAATTGTACTTTATACAGGGTAAATTGCATTTATTTTGGTTTTAAGCATATTATATAACAAAAATAGACGTAATAAGGTAATATCACATTTTTATTTTTGAGCCAAAAAATTTTTTTTAATACAAATCTACTTCATTATGTCTATTTCTAATATATGATATACCTAAAACCAAAATAAATACAATTTACCCAATATAAAATACAATTTGACTTGAAAATCCTATTCCACCCATGCAATTATATGGTGCTTATGCCCAATTCAAGGATAACGGCGGTTGGCTTCACGTTTTCTCCCTTCAAAATGATAGAGATGTTCGGTATTTAGAATAGCATAAACATTTCTGGGACACATGATTATTCAACATTTCTAACCTTCATTTTTCTTAAAAATTTATTCCGTTTAACTTTTCATACGGAGCACTAATTTCCATGAATTTTTTTTTAAATGACGGAGGGTAATCACATGGTGGTCCCATGTAATTTTTTCGAAAACTGATGAGATAGTTTCACGAGTGATTTTTAAAAAACTGTTCATTTTGAAGCAAAAATAATGCAAAACTCGAATGTAAATAAATGAAACGAAAAAGCATCAAGTTAAATAGAAAAATTTTTTCTCAGAAATAGGTGCTAATTATAAGTTTTTTCATAAAATAAGATGGAATCAGCAAATACGCCTGCATGATAAAGGACAAGAGCATCGACTTCAATAATTTGATTGGAGAAATTTTAAAAGGGATATTCTTCTCTTTTTAGGGCATTTTATTTTATTTTTTCAAGTAATTTAGATTTTTAGTTTATTTTCTTGTACAAGTATCTACAATTAAAGCAGAGTGGGGACGGAAGGGGGCTTCTCAGGAAATATCCTTTATATCATAATCAGAAAAATGTGTTTTTATTATACGGAAAAGCCAACGTATTCATCTAGACAGAGAAACAGTATATTACGCAACTCAAACGAGTGTGATGTTTGATAGCACAAGCCGCATGCAAGTGCGGCAATTGCACGAGTTGTTAATTGCTCACTCCAACCAAATTGTTTACACTATTTTTTGCAACAAGTAAACAATTGCTGTATTTGAGTTATGGGCAATAGAACAGGGAAAATGAGTGTAAAAATCAGAGAACTGAAGAAAAAAAAGTGAAAAGTGAAAAAGTGACGAAATAGTGAGATAAAAAAATTTACAAGATTTGCATTATTTGTAGTCGAAGACACACTGGAAATGATTTATGTATTTAATTTTCGTTTTGTTAAACAAACAATATCCCCCACTTGATAAGTATTTCGTAATCATGATTTTTTTGTTAATTTTGTTTTCACTTTTTGTTAGGCCTACTATCCTATGTGATGGGGGCTTAAAAATGGGTTACTTAGTTTTTCTATTTGTAGGTACCTAGAAGCCTATTTCAAAAACCTATTGGATTTGGCATATTTGATTTTGAATATGTAGGATAGATACTTATGGAATTTTTTTGTGAAGTTTCTGACATTCTTATAACTTTTTGTTGTAAAATTGTTTTTCTTCATGTTACAAACTTTGTTTTCACTTTTCGTTGCATACGACGTCATCTTTCTAATAAGTACCACGGGTTAAACATTTTCAATGTTAAAAATGAAATGGGCGAAAATTAGAAATATAGAAAAATTAAACTCAAAGAAATTGGGAAAAAAAATTAACGGATGGAAGCAAATAAAAGAAAACTCTCACATCCCAGTAACTAGTTCCTGCAGCCTAATTGGCAGAGTGCCTGCCCTCTGGCTTAAGGGTCAAGGGTTCGAATTCCTATCGTAGTAAAGGGAATTTCTGAGAAATGAAAAATGAAATTAATAACTTAAATTAAATGGTTGTAATAAGTCATTGAATGGAGTTGAGAAACTAAGGAATCAATTAAATGGGAGAAGAAGAAATGAATGGAGAAAAGTAGGTGGAAAGTAACCAATCAAGTGTCAGAAAAAGAAATGAAGATGAAAGCAAAGTGGGTGGCAAGCGAGAGTTGTGAAATTGGCCACTTTCATCACCCATTCGATGCCTCGAAAATACAGCAATTTATACACATGTTGCAAAAAAATCTTTCTGCAACACCTAACCGAAAAATACCTTTTTAATGCCTCTTGACTGAACCAAAAGAAGCCAATTTCAATACGATGCGAAAAAATATTATTCTGGGCATGCGCTTTTTTGTGTTGGACTTTCTTGCATGACTCGACCAATTTTCTGCATAGCTCACACTTTCTTAGTTTTTTCTCGATTAAAATTGTTAATTTAATTATCTGACTCTAAAAAAACTTCAGAGTAATTTTTTCCGCCGTTGGGGGAAATGTGAAAGGGGTGCGAAAATTTTTAGGTTAAAAAAAATCATTAATTGTTATTTGGATATAAAAAAATATTTTTTTATTTTTTAATCGGCAGGGAGGGAATGGGGTGTTGCAAAAAATAGCGCGTGATACGCGTGCAAAGCCGGTGATTGATTCTTATGTGAATTCGCTTTCTTATCAAAATCACCTACTTTTCGAACTTGTATCACAAATAACTATTTGACGCGTTTACTTCATGAAATTTTTTATTCACTAATTCACATTTTCAACCACGATAAGCGATGCGAAAATTTCATAGAAGAAATTTGTAACAATTCTAATAAAAATCGTCTGAAAAATTTCACATTCAATCACCGAAAACCTGACTTTCGAAAAACTTCATCATAAACACGATATTCAGAAACAGGCAACATATATAATTTCTGAAACATTCGGTGTTTTTCTTGGACGAAACCTTGATGTTACTTACGGTGCTCAACATTTTCTTCACAATCCGAGAACATTTGGTCGACATTTTTTCGACGCGACACTTACAAAAGCCGTTCTCTTCGTAGACTCAACACTACTCAATTCTCCTCATACATTCACATCCTACGAAGAAGAGAAGAAATGGACAAGATGAAAATTACTTCATCATGAATGCCCTCACTCGCGCATCCATAGGTAATGCCACAGGATATAATATTTCCCACAACGAACTCAACGTGCAGCATTTTCAAGTAATCGTCATTCGTCGAATGATCCGAATTATTACGAACGCATTCGTAAAACATTTTCAAATAAACATAAAACGCATCGAACAGAACGACAGCGTCCATCCACATTAGAGAATCGAAAAAACAGCATTAAAAAAACTAAAAACAACACGATACAAGCTTTTGTGATATTTTTGTCGGTTCATTGGCCACGAAATACATTCTAACCTATTGTACTTACAGCAACTGTACGTAATCAACCAACTTAATAACAGATTCGAAAATTTTTACTCACTTTTTTGTATTTTTTGGAGCCGTCATATTCGGAAACAGCGGCGCACTCGTGGTGCTGGGTAACGTATTAGCGGGTTTCTTCCTTTTCAAATGTCTAATTTTCCTAACGTACGCTTCCACTAGACTTTGTATTTTACTAGGATTAATATCGCCAGATTTATTATGGCAAATCTGCGCAAAAACAGACAAACAAACACAACGACACCATTAATAGGCGCGTTTCGTCAACAATAGCATAATGGCAGCGCACAACAGCATAATATGAATACGCTGCTGGTTGTTTGTACGAACCTTCGGCACAGCCCGTCTTAGGACATCTTTATACTCCTCTTTCGTGATATGCTTTTTGGCATAATGCGGTTTCAGCACAACCTTAACTTCCTCCACAACACGTTCTTGACGATGTAATTTCTTCAAAAACTGTAACACATACGTTAAACAAATATTTTAGTACGTTGACTAGCGGCTGCTTGATGTGGAGATACAGCGCATATATATCCACATATAATTATTTACCTTTTCCTTAACGATCATTTCAACAGCCGAATTTGGAACATCGTCCAGAATTTTCAGTTGCTCTTCGTCAGCTTTCATAGCCGAATCTTTTTTACTAGGAGCTAA